>JAODKN010000114.1:18395926-18408807 GCA_026774425.1 Petrocephalus zakoni
GGCTCTAGAGGTTTCTGGCAAGAAATACAAGCTGGTCTACATTATCTGGCTTCAGTGATGCCCTTTTACACGTGACAGTGTTGCCACCTGTACTAAAAACTCTCTCAGAGGGGGAGCTTGAAGTTTATCTGAACTTAAAAAGCCGAACCACTTCCACACCACTGAATTAGTCTTTCCTGTCTTATCAACTACAGTATTTCGTCATTCAGTGACAAATGCTAATGTATAAAATTATATATATATATATACACACACACACCGTATATTCCGTCGTATAAGACGACCTTTTAACACATAAAAATGTTCAGAAAAGTGGGGGGTCGTCTTATACGCCCGGTACTGACCTTGCAAGCCGGACTGGGGTGCGCGGGGGGAGCTCAAAATAGACGCGATTTTAGGCATAGTTTATTAGATTATTAATGTATATTTAGCTCGATAGCAGTGTATTGTCGATTATAACCTTGCATTTCCCTCGATAAGACTTGCCTCATTGGCATGTTTTATTAGATTATTAATGTATATAAACATGCGGGGTACCTCGAAACCGCATCTTCGCGCGAGCGTCACCGGCCTAACAGCTGAGCGATACGCTGCCAGCTGAGCAATACGTCACAGGGGGAAGGAATTTTGCAGCCAGAAGAAATTTCGCATGACAGCTCCAGTGATGTTTTTTTAACTTTTATTTGGTATGAGTAGTCTTATACGGTGAGTATATCCTAAACTCTTTATTTTACCTGGAAAAGTTGGGGGTCGTCTTATACGCCGGAAAATACATTATTCAAATGTATATCGAAATGTCTGAAATGTGCTTAAACATCGTATCACCGTTATTGAAAAGAATTCTATCGCGGTATATATTGATATCGAATTATTGTCCAGCCCTAGGTAGCGCGTAAAATTACTGAACAATCAAATAATAAGAAAATATTTTTTCTGTAAAGGTGTTTTCTGTAATTTAGCTGGGTGGCAAATATGGTAAATATTCATAATTGTCCCAAATCCCATTTCTGCGCTGGTTCTGACTGGTTCTGACTTCAGTAAATATCCATGTTCCTTAGCAATCACTTGTTTGTCTCTTTCTGGCCGATGAGCATCAATTAGTTGATCTTCATGGATCTGTGTACTTTCTGCAGAATATGACTTTCTATCAGAATCTCTATATTGAAAGCTTAACTAGGGTGAGCCAAAGTTGGTTTGACTAGTGTTTATGGGGCATATGTGAATCTTTATACTCAACTGGATGTTTGAAACACAGTCTTGGTCTGGACTTTTACTCTCTGGACTGGAATTATGCACCTCTGCTAATGACAGTGTCTGTGTGTGTCTTGTGTGTGTGTGTGTGCGCCCCCTGCAGACCCGCGTGCAGAACTGCGTGTGCTCCGTCGGCAGCGACCATTCCGTAGGACTCCTGAGCCTGCGGGAGAGGAAGTGCATCATGCTGGCCTCCCGTCACCTCTTCCCCATCCAGGTCATTAAGTGGCGTCCCTGCGATGACTACCTGGTGGTGGGCTGCACGGACGGCTCTGTCTACGTCTGGCAGATGGACACAGGTCAGCCTAATCTCACCAGTCAAGTGTCTATGCAAGAAACACCACTGTACACCCACCATCAAAGGTTTTAAGACCTTTTGTTATGATCTTGTATTCATAGGAAAAATGTTCTTGATATTCTGTGCCAGCCATGGAGTGGGACTCATTTTCAGCACTTGAGTTTTATGCCCAGCTCCAGCCCATTCTCTCTTCCTTCTGGGGGGAAATGATGAATACATTTATTACTGACATTTCAAGAAGAAAAAAATTAGCATATTGAGCAATTCAAGCAGCTTGACTTTTCCAGCCCAGCCTGGTCTCTTTCTAACATTCATCGTTTGCGAAATTTCCAGTGATTAGCAATAGCGAGTGATTAGCCGTGGCACCTCCGCAACTGCACACCGCAGTTCTAAAAGACAAGCAGTCACAAAGACGCCTGTCCCTCGTATTTACGGATTTCTCCATGCATTGCAATCGTGGTCTTAAGCTCACTATGTGAATTTTAAAATTGCTAAATTTATTTAGTTTCCGACCAGCTTAGTTTAAAATCTTTCAGTTCTTTTCTGACCAGCATAGCCTGGGTCTCCCAGCTGGCCATTCCCGGGAGCTCAGTGCTATCATCTATGATATTTGCCAGTGATCTGGCAATTTTTAAGGACTAAAAATTGCTTCAGCTGGAATTTCTTTTGGCTAGAAACGTTATAGCGGCCATTATTGCAGGTGATTTATGACACATTTAGACAAGTGGAGATGCTTGAAGTACTAATACATTAACTGCTGAGACATCAGTGAATAAAAAAACCCTCCTAATTATGTCCTGCCTTTTAAAATATCATGACTATGAATCCTTAGAAAGTATTTGTTCAGGATTTGCCCTTGTGAACCAGTCTCCTCTGAGCTATTGATCACTCACTGTCTATCCAGCAATGTCCTATAAAACAACAATGGCTGTCTTCTCGTTGAGTTTCCTCCTTCCTTACAGCCCTCTCCTATGATGATTCCACCAGCCCTGTTTTAACAATGTGGTTAATAATTGACGGGCATCATTTCTCATCCATATATTCGACTGTCACTGAGCCACGCAGCACTCTTCGTCATTAAAATTTTAATCTCCCAGGCCTACAGGAGTGGAAGTTGCAGTGGCCGTGCACTTACCAACATTTCCTAATTATTGAATAATGCTGCTGCATTGAGTCTCTTCCTGAGCTGCATTAGGCACATTAGTGTGTTTATGTAGGCTCTTGAAGCTGGTTATGGAGGAGACTGTGCCGAGAAGCTTGTGCACTAGATTGGCAGTTAGAGCCTGAGAGAGAGAATTCGGGAGAATGATGCCTGTGACATCGCTCAGACCCTTTCTGGGGCGTGGTACATGTAAAGGTATCCACGCAGATTCTGTCTATGACTGCACAGTTGATTTTGATCCGCATTCTCAAAAGGTATAATGCGGGATGTTATGTGCGGTATAAAAATGTGCGGTCTCTTTGGCAACAAAACATTCAAAACATCCACAGTGAGCTCTGATTCTGGAATTTTAGGATGCTTGCTGAGAGCATGGAATGTTTGATCTCCTCAGCGATTACTTTGGTATTAACCAGTGGTGCCTTTAGTAAACCTAAAGTGGAAGTTTGTTTTTTGAAAGATGGAACGTTGGATTCACATAGGCGTTGGGCCGACCAACAGAACACAACCCTAGAAAGTTTCTGCTTGACTACATTTGTTTAAAAAATAAAACATGATATCCATACACCAATTTGAATTCATCTGACTTCCGGAAAGTACATTTTCTGAATGCCTTCCTCACTGGTCTTTCCTCAAACAGTGATGAATAGTGGCAAAGTAGTGAAAACAATTATAAGCCTTAAATTCAGTAGCTCTCTCCATTCCTGATGGTAAAGTTAAGGGTGGAGAGTTCAACACATGACCCATGAAGCATGAAGAGACCGGGCGGGGTGCAGCAGCATGCTGGAGAGGTCGTGGTGAAGGAGCTGAGTGGGTCCAGTAGCCTGCAGGGGAATCGGGCATCCGGCTTACTCGTCGGCCTCGTTCAGAGCCTGTTTAGAAACCTGCCACTCACTATTGATTCAGTATCAAATGTGAGCCCAATAATGCCACGATTCACCACAGATATTTTTTTCCTCAGAAGTGGAGAAGCATAGAAGTAAAAGGATAACGCACAGGTGATTGCTGAAAGGCCTTGCTAAAAGAGCAATTACAGATAGAACTAGAGTATGGAGGCACCACAAAGGAGTGCTATTCATAATGTACTTTTAGAATGCTGTTTTTGTGCCAGAACTATACTTTATAAGTCTTCAATCAATTACTCTAGCAACTGCAAAAAAAAAAAAATCCAGGTCAGCATTGAGCAAACGGTTATCGAGCTTTGATCTCTTCAGTGGACCTTCTGTTTTGTAGACTTTGACAGTTTTAGTGAATAAATAGATCATTGGCATAAGAGACTTGTGTAGTGGTCCTGTATCTGACATCAGCATTTGTTGTTCAGGGGCGCTGGACCGCTGTGTGATGGGCATCACGGCGGTGGAGATTCTGAACGCCTGCGATGAGGCCGTTCCGGCCGCCATGGACTCGCTCAGCCACCCGGCGGTCAATTTGAAGCAGGCCATGACTCGCCGCAGTCTGGCGGCCCTGAAGAACATGGCCCAACACAAGCTGCAGACACTGGCCACCAACCTCCTGGCTTCCGACAACGCAGACAAGGTGTGGATCCATGCTATGTTCAAAAAGCACCAACATGGCAATTTAGCTTATAGTTTGGTTTCTGTATTGTATCATTGTCACGGTGCTTTTTTTTGTATTATGTTCAGTAAGCCAAATAGCTTTTTGCCTCTGGCTCCACCTAGTGCCCATACTGACTGTTGCGTAACGCTTGCCATCCGTTACTTTCCCCCATTTTGCCATTACATTTTGTTGAAACAAATTGGATTCATTGGAACACAAAATCTTTGTATTCTGGCCTTTCAATGATCTTTTGACTGAAAGGTAAAAATGCGATAACGAGCGGAACTAATCTGTTGATGAAAAATGTATGCTGGCAGTCTCCTGGGACAGTGTCAGCCTGGTGTCTGATCTTGCAGATAATTAGGTGCTGTAGTGACATCCTGCGTGCCTCATGGTTTCTCGCTCGTCTGGTGATGATGTATCTCTGGGAGATGCCTTTTGGGATACTGGGGGAACCATACTGCTGAATGGTTTAGGGCCTGTGTATCCCAGCACTGGGATGTTTCATCCCAGGGTGCTGCTTGAGGCCTTACTGGAGGACTGATATTAGATCCAATCTGGATCTTCATGGCTTTGAAACTGTATTTAAGCCCAGAGGAGGCCATGGTTAGTTCATTCCCTAGAACAGTGTTATCCAATTGGGTCCTCAGGGACCCACACTCGGTCCATGTTTTGGCTCCCTCTGAGCTCCCTACCAGACAGTTCACATTTTTGCTCCCCCCTGGCTCCAGCAAAAATATGGATTGTCGGTAGGTCCCAGAGGACCGGATTGGGAAACACCGCCCTAGAAGCTAGAAATAATAGCTGTACAGTATATCATTCAGCCAGAGACAGCCAGGGGATCTGTAATGGATTTGTCACCGAAGGTTGTAAGATGATTCTTTATAAAACCCATAGGTGGGCACAGAACCATCTAAGCAGCATGGGCGTCACCATTAATGTGGTGTGGGCAAGATGTAGGCAAACTAGTAGGAATATATTGTAGAGCTGGGCGGCATGAGCAAAAATGATCACAGTATTTTTTCTGATATCAGTTTCATGGTATACGACAGTATTTTTTTTATGTTTTTGGGCGTTTACCACATTTTACAGACTCAGATGAATTACTGCAGTACACTGGTTTAGAAGGCCTATTCTACTGTCATTACGAGTGTAAACTGAAGAAAAACTATTTTTAATACAGGTTTGCATAGCCCCACAAAATGATAGTTTGCATTCTTTTTCAAGAATAGAATCTTTTTATTGTGCAAATTATTTTCAAAACATTTTCAATTACTAAAGTATCCGAAGAGGTTATTTCTCAAAAGTATTGCACTGAACAAGTATTAAAAAGTAAATAGTAAACACGTTTTGTAAACCAATTGCACACTCTGTTAATGTAGACCAGGGGTGCCCAATACGTCCATTGTGATCGACCCGTAGATCGCAAAAGTAGTGCAGGTAGATTTGTTTAGATGTTAGCTAATCATCTATATTATTGTTATATTAGGTTACTGAAACAAAACGCGAATGTATTACGAGCTAATGCAAAACTCCAGCGAGCAAAGTGACCCAGATAGCCTTCCATTTTATATCTACTAAAAAGGGATATAAAACAATGAGTGGAGGAGTCGGACCAAGTAAGGAACCATAAATGTATTGCATTGTATTGTGCTGTAAGGGTTCATGCAGTGATGCAAGGTTCACCAACATGTACAGTATATAGAAAGTATACTCAGTGTGTGTATCTGTATGTATGTGTAAATAATTATGTATATGCTAAATTGCTTGTGTTACTACCTCCTACAACAACTTTAGCCTGACAACAATTACAGTAAATGGTTGTTTGGCCACATTGGACTGTTTAAAACCTAAAACTGACGCGGCTCCTCTTTTCGGCCCAAGTTTGTCTCCCTCAGCAAGTTGTACAGCTTCAGTTGCAAAACCTTCACAGTCCAACCTGTCCATCCTTCCAGTGCAACAGCTACTAATAAAGCGAAAGCTACAGCGCTGGGCCCTAAGCATTAAACAGGGTCCGATGTCAAGCAGTGTTCTGCTGCCCCACGTTCCAAACCGTTGCTTAAGCTATTCACCAGTTTTCCGGTACTAGAACAATTCATATTATAACAAAAATGAACACTGGTTTTTGGTATGAACCGGTATACCACCCAGCACTACTATATTGACATTTTTGTCTGTGGGATGAGTCGGATGAATATTTCTTTAGAAGAAAAACACCGTTGCTAACTGAGGTGTCTTTATGAAGTTTTTTCCTATGCTTAATAATTTAGTGACTGACGGGGGAGGGAATGGCACAATATCCCGTACAGGTTGCACTATATAACTCTTGCTGGTTTATATTCTCATTCCTGAAGGCTTGCTCCCTTGCTGCTATTGGCTGTCATAGTGTGTTGCCATGGTCTGCTCTTAAAATGTGCTGGGGCTGTGGCCGAATGTGCCATTGATGTTTTCTTTTTTTCGTTTTACCGTATTAGCTTCTGCTGGACGGAGAGACGCCCACCCCACCCCACCCTTCATTCAACTTTTGTTTGTTTCCCTCTCATTCTTCCCTTGTTGGTTTGTTTGAAGTGTTGAAATATGAGCGCTTACTGTGCCTATATGCTGCTGTGAGACCAGCTTGTTAAGTAAGGACCTTCTAAAAGATGACCTTAAGCTCCAAACACATCTGTGTCTGTCCTTTTGGCTGAGAACAAAGGTTACACCCCCTCCCCCCAGGTCTATATTTCCCACATCCCTCTGAGGCCGTCCCTGGAATGTCGACCTTTCTGTCCCATTGCCGATCGCTCTAATTAGTTTGATCGGAGCGGTGACCTGTGGTGCAGATGTGGAATTGACCAGCTGCTGATTCAGAGGCTAATCGTAGTGCGATCTGGGACATGGTGCTGGGGCCAGCTGCCCGTTATCTAGGCCGAATTCAGTATAGGAAGTGTAAACACTGCTGTGACGTGGGTGATGCAATAATCATTATGCATTAAGCATGCGGATGGATTTATTCAGCTTTGAGCCGCTTTGCATTTCATCGCATTTTGTCCCTGGTTTACTTGCATTCTAGGCACCTTCAGAAGACACTACTTGGCTTCTGATTTAGGCAAGTTGCTAGAAGTTTTCAGTTTGCGCATAATATATCTCTGTAGTATAACTCTTGACAATGTTCCTTCTCAATATTTTCCTATATATATGTATATGTATGTGTGTGTGTGTATGTATGTATGTATGTATGTATGTATAATGTATTAGGGTACTTAATGTTCGGCCTTTTATTTTTTAGGTGTCTAGGTGTGTGTGATGTGTATTTTCTGAGCATCAGCCCTGCAACTGAGTAAACTCCTTCCTTCCAGCAGAAGACCTTCACTACACATTCAGTCCCTCTGTCTTTTATATGGTGAAAATGCTGTCTCATAAGAAATCTCCCTTAAGTGTTATGTTGGGTTTAAGTATAATTAATGTGACAGTGTCAGCTAATGAAATGTTACTCTAACCCAGGTAGCTGCCGTATCGTGCAGAATGACAGATTTTCCGCAATGACTTCCTGGATTACCTTCCACTGGGTGAAATATAATAATCACAGCTAGGGCTGCTGACCGTGTAGCATTCTGCAGCAGTCAGTTAGGCCTCTGTGCTGTGCTTAAATCAGATCTCTGTACCATGTAGATGTTCATTAATGATTAATATGTGGTTGAAGGCCTGGTCCCTTTCCAGTATCCGGATAACAATGCTGCTTTAGTCCATGTTTAAGATGCCATCATATGATGATGCCAGACTGAAAGTGTGTGAGGATCATGGCATGGTAGCTGTGATGCACTGCATATTAATATTTTAAGTGTTACTTGTCTTCTAGTACACAATCTTTTCTCCAGCATTTTTTTAATGATTTTTAATTAAAGTAGTATTGGGCCAGCAGTAGGGGGCATGACTGTGAGGCTCTCAGCTCTTAACATTGGCCTTTTATATTTACGCTGCTTCTCTTATTGCTTTGTTCTCTGGACATTGTTCCTGCCTTGGTCTGCAGTGAGCGGAACCGTCTCCCCTGGCTCATATGAGACGGTGTCAGTCGGTTCTGCATTAGTCGCTTTTCTGTCCTCATTCAGCATATGATTTTGGTGTTTAACGTGCATCATCAAAGTTCACCCTTCACAGCTTCCTGCTTAGGTATCCAATAATGATCTCAGACTGCACAGGTGCACTGAGCTTATTGTGCTGAGGATTCATAAAGGACTCTGTGTGTGTGTGTGTGTGTGTGTGGGGACATATTTATATTACGTTGTGGGGACCCAATGTCCCCACAGTGTGATAAAAACCAGTTATTTTCTACCTTGTGGGGACATTTTTTTTTGGTCCCCATAAGGATAACCTCAATTTTATAAAAATCTATGTCGGCTATCAAATAGTCTCATATTTTGTTTGGTTACTTATGGTTAAGGTTAGGGCTGGGTAGGGGTTAAGGTTGTCATAGTTGGGATCAGGCTTATGCCCATAGGAATGAATGGAGTGTCCCCATAGAGATAGGTATACATGGTGTGTGTGTTTGTGCGTGTGTGTGTGTGTGCGCGCCCGTTTCTGCCCACTCTATTATTCAATGATCTCATAGACCCACCTTGGATATCCCAGACTGAGAAAAGCCTTTAGCTCCCTAGTCACTAACCTCATTTAAGGAACCGGGACACTAGGGAACGAGTGTACACATTCATATTCTGCAGACTGCGTTTGTTACTTACAAGCTCACCTTTGTGATTCAGAATTTATATTGAGCTGCAGACTGCAGTATGACGCAATAATGGCGCTTTTCCACTGCCACCAAGAACCAATACATACTTATTACTAGTAGTATCACACACATACTTTCCATCTGATTTTATAAAGTAACCATGACAAATAGGCAAAAATTGGCCAATTTAACACAAACCCGTTGGTCCCTATAGGGTTAAAGAATTTCTATAAAATAGCTGAACGGAATGGATTTGCAATACAAATTTACGCACGCGAATGCTTATTTCCATAATGTTTGATGCTAACAATACGGCGAGTCTCACTGATGTGCTGGAATATCATGATGTAAGAGTAAATCATGGAGTAAATCATTATGTACACTGTGTAAACAGAAAATAAGCTTCTCTTCAGCTTTACATCACCGTCACTCTCCAGACCCAGCAACGCCTTTGCCAAGCCGACCCTCCTGCAGTGGAAATGGGAAGCGAGCTGGAACCGTGCTGTAGCTAGTCTCTCTGCAGTACGGCTCTGCTGCGGCTGTGTGCCAGTGGAAAAGCACCATGAGTGACTGGAAACTCCTCCCATTATCTGCAGTAATGCAGATTGACCTGCTGAGGGCAGCATACCTCCATCCACTTAGTGTATGAAGTATTGCCTCTGATTAGCAGTTCAAAATTGACCAACATTAGACTGATGGCAACGTCCTAGCTAGTAACATGGAATTCTGACTATTACTAAAACAAATAGCCGAGTGAGAAATTGATGGCGTTACTGAGCCTGTCTGAGCTTCGCTTGCAATCGCTCTGGCTTTGTCTTGCTTCCTCCAAAAGCCTTTTTCTGATTCCGCTGCAGGAGTCTTCCATCATATTAGTGATTGTGAGAGAGAGTGGAGTGTTTGTGAGAGAAGGCTTGTATTGTTTTCTGGGATTGGTAGCGTCTGTGTCAGTCAGTGGGAAATATACCAGACTATATCCCGGGTTATTGGGTTATTTGTAGTCACATTATAAAGCTCTTCATTTTGACGAAAGTGTTTAATCTGTGGATAAAAGCTTCGGCCAATAGTCACAAAATTGGTGTTTAGAATATTATATTTCTTTTGACAGAATGTAGTGTTTTTGTGAGATTCAGCAAGAATCTTTCTGTGACGTTATTTTCTTGTCAGATGCTATTGCGTGAAATGGATTCATATTATGTTTTCTGGCATTTCTGTAACAAGGTTTTATATATATATTTTTTTATTATTATTTTTTCCTGTATGCTTAATTCATATTTCCCCTAACTGGTAGACTGCCCCTTGCCTTCTATGTAGCATGGGATGTTGTCTGAACTGCATGTCTGTTCTTGCCAGGGAAACCAGGCAAAGTACTCCCACAATGCCTTGGTGGTGCAGGCCATGAAGACGAACGTGACCGACCCTGATATGCACGTGCTCTTCTTCGATGTGGAGGCCGTGATAATCCAGCTGCTGACGGAGGAGGCCCAGAGGCCTGCTCCCGGCATGGTGTCCCCGGAGATGCTGCAGAAGGCCCAGGCCGGCGCCGACAAGGCCGGCTCCTTCTTGGCCAACAAGATCTTCAAGCAGGTCAAGGAGACCATCAAGGAGAACATCAAGGAGCACCTGTTGGATGAAGATGAGGAAGAGGAAGAGGAGATGCGGCGTCGGGAGGAGAAGTCGAAGTCTCTGAGCCTGCTGGAGTATAACCTGACGATGGACACTGCCAAGCTGTTCATGTCCTGCCTGCATGCCTGGGGACTGAACATGCAGCTGGATGATGTGTGCCTGAGTCGCCTGGGGATGCTGAAGCCCCACTGCCCCATATCCTTTGGCCTGCTGTCCCGCGGCGGCCACATGTCCCTCATGCTCCCAACCTTCAAGGAGTCCCTTCTACGCACCATGGCCGCGGGCCGCAAGATGTCCGTGTCGGAGATCGTGGGCAAGGGCACGTATGGCGTCTCCCGCGCAGTCACCACTCAGCACCTGCTCTCCGTCATCTCCTTGGCAAATACGCTGATGGGCATGACGAACGCCACGTTTGTGGGAGAGCACATGAAGAAGGCCCCAGCCAGGTATGGCCGCTAACCAGTTTTATTTGCCATAGTTATGAAAAATGTGTGTGGGGGGGAATGGACATTTTTTAGGAAACGGTCACTCTTGGCCTTTGTTGATTTAAATCAAGAGAAGTTCAGTTGGCATGAGGTAAGGAATGTTCTGGGGGAATATTTGTGTGATATAGTCTGTTTCTGATCGGTATCAGATGTTATTAATTATTCGGGTCATGAGCAAGTTGTTGTGGGCTATGAAAAAAATACCCAGCGCTTAATGCTTTGAACAGCATTCCTTGTCTATATGTCTTTGAATATTTCTAGATTTGGATATTTCAACTGTTATTTAGTCAGACACATTTTTGGACCACCTCTGCACAAATAAGTTGAAACTTAATCTGTCTCTTGAAATGCCAGGCAATTTCACAAAACGTTCACAATGTCTTTAAATTTGTGGACAGCAGCCCAACGAACATAGTTCCTTATTGAACTGAATGTTCATATTAGATTAAACTCCTTACGTATCTCCTACTATGTATATTGCTCTGGTGACACCAGAGTTTAGTCTCCAAAAAATATATTAATAGCCACCCATTTTTCATGCCTTAACCATAAACCCATTCATTCCTCCATCCTAGTCCGTCAGTGTCATATATTTTGCCTATATTTTGACGGTGACTGTTGTGTTTGCAGGCCTCCGAGACCTGGTGCCCCTGACTCTCTCAAAAAGCAGCAATCCCAGCTTTCCAGCCCGGGTATGCAAGCCCAGATAAAACAAGGTAATTACTAAGTGTCCTCCCTGTTCGTAACGAGCAGCCAAAGTAAAAGCATCGCCCGTTAAGCCAAGTCCCCTCTATGCCTGCTAATGCCTTAATTACCCTATTGGGACCAAAGAGTAGGGCTTTTCAGTAGATTCTGAACATGGAGGCTCTTACGTATGCCTTTTTGACGTGCCCTGTTGCTGTGCCGTGGTTGTGTGCTGGTTGTGTATCTGAGGTTGCTCTTAACATCCAGGGACACTGTTTAATGGTATCCCCCTCTGTAACTTCCAGTTCTCAGCTGGTGTTGGCGTAGGTATGTGGCCGTTACCCAGTCAGCCCTGGAAAGTGGTCATATTAACAAATACTGCAAATATAAAAACGTAGAGGCCTCTGAAGACCATCATGTTGTAACTTAATTTTTGCTGGGCAGTATAAATAACGACCGTTTTGGACAGAATTGGGAATACAGTCTTTATGTTGGGACACAACGAACAGAGTGGATCCCTTTTAGTAGATGATATGTATGTAGGCTTCAGTTTTTATGGGCATCCATTAAATATTGCCCCTCTGCAGCTCAATAGTGTACGTGACCTCCTCTAAGATCAAGAGTAACATTATATTACATGGAAATAACTACGTCGTACCCCAGCCCAGAATGAAAGCTTTGTGTTTTCATTTTACAGTAGTTTTCATAGTTATAATTGCACTACTGTAAGGGATTCTGTTTACAGCCTATGATCAATTATATAATGGAATGTTGGAGTTTTGATATGGCGTAATTTCTTCTTTATTTTGGTGTTTAATTTACTTGCCCGAAATATTTTATGAAGGTAATGCTGCTCAATTATTTGTTTTTCTACAGTGTAACAGACTTTTTAAAATCGTAGTTTGGCTTATTTTTAGCTTTGTTCAATATATGCAGCCATTAAATACTGAAATGGGTTGGCGACCCGTCCTAGATTATTCCCTGCCTTGTGCCTTTTGCCTCTGAGTTCTGGATCCATGTAACCCTGTGTAGGACAAGTGTTATGGATGGATGGATGGATGGATGGATGGATGGATGGATGAATGGCTACAAAATGTCCGTAACTGTTACATTTTAGTG
>JAODKN010000114.1:18424705-18441701 GCA_026774425.1 Petrocephalus zakoni
TTTCGGCCTCTGTCCAAGAGTGCAGATTTGACTCTGGAAATTATATTTGATTTTGCAAGCTGCCAACATTTAACCCTTGTAGACCATTGTTCATCATCCTACCACCTACCCAGAAATGGGGGGGGGGGAGACCTATCCTGGCAAGCATAGGGCAAAGGAACAGCTCAGGTGGGATGCCAGGCCTATGTAGGGCACTTATTATGGGCAGTTTTTGAGTTCACCTGACTGCATGTCTGCAAGCTGCAGGCGACGCTGTACCATAAAGAAGATACTGCAGGGTTATTAAACAGTTTTTCAGGGTCATGTAGTTAAGCATCACTATTTAGTTTCCCAGCGGAAGTTTCCTCCACAAGCACGAGGACATCATACAGATTCCACATGCTGTACGAGCCCCCCACCCTGCAGTGCTAACCTCTGAGCTGGCGTGCTGATTCAGATGCGTCACTACCCAAAGAAACACCCATCCACGCTGGGTCCTAACACATGGCATAATATTCTGAGAGAGCGATGGATAGACGCTTGTGTGCAATTACGCAAATACAATATACCTCGGTAATTTAGCTATGGAATTCTAAATGCTGGAATAACGTTGCTTTTGGAAATGCCACAAAAATGTTACATAATGTCAGGACAGTATGACTGTGTAAAGATACTGCCCAAGCTTAGATACATACATACTTTATTTGGCCCCAAAGGATATTGTCCTCCCGTTTTTATGTTTCCAGACTGCATTGTATGTAACCCCCAGCAAAGCAGGCGAGTGACACATGGGGGCTTAGGACTCAAACCCTGTTCTGAATTAAGATTTATTAGTGGACTAGTGCCTTTTTCCATAACTGATTCAGGTGCCTTTTTTTACTAATGACTTTCATAGCTACCTTTGTCAGTGGCCACAAAAGGAATATGGTAAACGTGTTTGTTTTTGGGGAACAGAGGAGAGAAAAGGTAACTGAGCATTACAGTCTGTATCGGACCAGAAGGATGAGGCCCCAGTCCAATTTAATATGCAGCATATACATATTTGTTTTGTTTTCTTTAAATTACTAGATTAGTGTGACCACCCACTGGGCCATTTTACAAGATGCCCTTCAAGCTTATTTGTTATTATAATTTGATGTAATAGACAATATTGTTCAGTGTGGAACATGCCAGTCTTGGGTTGTAACTTTGATTAACTGTGAGCCCACATGACTATGGAAACATTACCACTCATACTGCCCTTTCACAACCTTCGAATGAATTACCGTTGATTCAAAATTTGATTAAAAATCCTTGTTTGCAGACAGCTTAAAGCTTAATTGATTGGAAGCCTAATAGTGTGTTGGGTATTAAGCGGCAGAGATTATTGATAAATCCATGTGCCAATGGACCGTGTGGAAAAGTGAAGCGAACTGATCCCCCCCCCCCCCCATCCATTTCCCTGCTTCACAGAGCCGTCCTAGACTTAAGTCTCTCATCACCCAAACTTAACTCTGCTTAGCGACAGCACAGCAGAGTGCCCTTTTCAGACAGTCTGCAGACAGCCCAGTGTTGATTGAGCGACCATTTAAAGCTAGTTTTCCTCTCGGACGCCTGCATCATTCTCCATAGGACTAAATGGCCCAGTGTCCTCTATTGAAAAGTCAAGATGGCTAAGGATGTTCCTTTGAATAGACAGCCTTTGCTGAAGTAGTAATAAGGGAAAGTGCCCCAGATGAACAGCCGCTTACAAACTGCTTTACATGTGTTAGCAGTGTAGTTGCTAGGAGCAAAGCCCAATGCCATGCGTACAAACGTTTGTATATTACTGTACAGTATGTGTTTATATTGTGCTGCATCTTTATTCTAAATATAGTGGGGGTTTTTGCCTATTTCACCATGCAGCGTTATTCCATCCATCTATAGTGTTTATCCAGGACAGAGTTGTGTTCACTTATTCCGGGAGGCATCGGCCGCAAGCCGGGGGTCACTGTAGCCAGTCCGTCACCGTAGCCAGTCCGCCACAGAGCAAACGCACACTCACGGTGTATCACCTATTGTGACATTCACCGGCTTCTGCTAGAATGAGGTGTGTGCCCTGACTTCATACAAAATCTAGCAATAAAACAAATAATTGTGCTTATACATAAAAAAATGGTTTCAGTGTTTAGGAGATTTAGTGAAAATGAGTATTTCTTAAACACAGCGTGTGTGAGTAACGCATAGGCTGTTCCTCCACTGGCCAGTACAATCATGTGTATGAGCAGAGTAACGCACAACAAACGCAAAAGCCAATGTGCGATTCACATTGCACCAGCATTTTCCCCATTTTTACCAGTTTCAGAAATTCACGTAACAACAGGATGAATTTAATCTAATATCAGCTTTTATGTTAATAATACTGTATTAAATGCCTTTGTTCAAATGTTCCCCTGTTATATGTGAATCTGGCTTAGAACTTAAGCATCCATGGGAACTGGTTCAACAATAGCAGAGTGCTGGGTTTGGGAAGCCACCTCCTAGATTAGTGCAGTGTCTTTCTCTGTGAGTAGCTTAGTGCCCAGAAATTGGGTTCTGGTGGGATATCAGCTGTCTGACACCTTAGTGACTGCAGAACGTGTGCTGATGCTGATCCAACTGGCTTAATGGGCCGAAAGAGGAGACCTGGTTGGAGAATGAGCATGATAAAGTATGAGTCATATGCCGGTTAAAATATCTGTGTATTTTCACATTGTTATTTGAGTACTCACACATAAGAGAACATTGAACATGTTCAGCATGAAAGCCTGCGTTCTGTATCGGGTTAACTAGGCTTATTACTGTACATTTTAGTAGTGGAATTCAACTGCAAGAGACTGAGAAATGGTAATAATATATTAAGCTTTTTAATAGTAGGTAATCCAATTTTCCTTAATCGTAATTACTGCTGTTTGTTGACCAGAATATATATTGATTTTTATTTTTTAATTTGTTGATTTTATTTTGTGTGTTATTCATTCCCGTCTATAAATATTTAGTGTATTACTAAACTTGGGACATTTAAATGCATTTCCCTTTTACATAACCACACCTCCAGAACTGTCTAGCTCTCTTACGGCTTAATGAAAAGCATCTATAAATCAGAATATGGTAATGCTAATTTAAAGCAGGGTATATGTACACTTGTGTTTGGGTATGAGATTATTGGACAGGCCGGTCTTTTGCTGAAAAATTTTTTTTCTGGCCGTAATGAATTTTTTTTTTGGTCTTGCGTATAGCACGCAACCCCCACCCTGTTTTCACGTGCTGTAGTCCAGTCCATTTTGGGATGACTAATTTTCAGGCTTTCATTGGACGATCAGCCCCCTTGTCAGGAAAATGGATCTCAGTGTCTGTCTTTAGCGATGATTGAATGCTGTTGTGCCACTGTGAGAAATAGGAATTTGTCAGTGGATTGATGAAAGTACAGAAGCAGGATTTTCGTTATTACAGTTTTTCCTTTTTTTTTTTTTTGGTTTTCCTCTCGTCTTAAAGAGCTAATGCAGTTACACAGGACAAAGTGATATATGAACATACACAGGTACTTGACAGAGGAGAAAATCAAAGAATCAGCATGTGATTACAGTTGGAACAGCAGATGTTGCTGGCTCACTGTACCTTTGTGAATGTCTAAGAAAGACATACAGCTAAATTTACGAAATCACACTCAAAGAGCTTGTTTGTGCTGCACTTTTTGTTCCATATCTTTAAATACCCGTGTACAGTAAATTTAGGGGAAAAATCAATAGAATGGTAGAATTCTTGTGTTAAAATGCGGCTCTAAATTGCAGATATATTAAATTGGTGATTTCAGATGAAATGTTATCATTTTTGTTCTTTTCAGTGCTAATCACAACTTGTGTAGTACTGATCAAACCAAAACAACCTTTTTGGTTTAGGTTTGGCTGCTATAATTAATGTGCTTTCTGCTATGGACTTGACTGGGAGTAAACGGCCCGTATATCAGTTAGCTTCTTGCAGCCGTTGTAGCTAATTTGCTTCCCTTTTCTACACAGTCTATTGGCACATGGATTTCTCAGTAAGAGATTAATCATTCTTTTTTCCCAGAATACCTTGGTGGTGACAGCCCATCCATTAAAAATATAACTAGACAAAATTATATATTTATTATAACTATTTTTAGAAATAAGAACGTATATCCTAGTGGGTGTGGGTGTTTCAGTGGTAGAAGTGGCAGGTAAACATGGCTGTATGTAATAAATGTGTAATGAAACACTGGAAAAGTCCACACCTTGTATCTGTTTATGTCTGTATTTATTTTTCGGGGGGTGTTTTTCTTTTTTATTTTAAACATTGACCTACAGTATATACATGACTGGACTGTTTCCCAAAATAAAGAATCCTATATGTTGCAGTAATTTGCAGTAATTTTACATTAATGTGGTTTAGCCAAACTAAATAGCAGTATCTGTGTGGCATCTTCAAAAATAACCTTCACTGACACAGTTGGTCTTTCTCTTGCCCAATAAACCAATTAATTCTTGCTATGATTATCTGACTGGGCTGCACATTAAGCTCTAGCTGACTATCAGCGTTTGTCAGCCGGCGTCACATCTAGTTAGCCTGAAGCTGACAGGGAAAAGGTGTGCTTGACCTACCCTGTAACCCCACATATGTTCCTAGTATCTCCTATACTTTAGCAACACTGCATACAAGATGGACCAACCGCTGGTGTTCGGTTTCCTGTAGAAAGCGTGCACATGGTGCTGTTCCTCTCCTGCCAGCTCGACATTCAGTCTGGGCAGCTCGGCTCGGGTCCTGAGGCTATTGATCGGGCCCCCGGGGGCCCCTGGTACTCCAGCTGCCTCATGGTTCCTCTCGGTGCCTGTCCTGTGCAATAGAGCGGAAATCCATAATCGGCTCGGTGCTCACCCAGGCAAGAAACCAAGTGAAATGCTATCAACCAATCTTGAATCCATGGAGCGCTGCCGGTTTGTCTTGGTCTGGGGATGTCATGCCTGCTCTCTTTCCCATTGACTGACTGATGGGGTTAGAGAGCAGTCGGCATACTTGAGAGTACCAAGCAGTAAGATTCAGGGTACGTGTCTATATTTAATTTGAATGAAACCCAACTTCACAAACAAACAAGGTGCAATAGGCAGAGTGTTATGTGATGAACTTGCGAACATTCAATGCATGATGTTGTCACTAAGTAAACATTTAAAAGTTTAATTTCACTTGTAAATTATGCCTAACTAAGTGATCTCCTTAACGACCCTTGAAAGTGGGTGGACTCTCTACCTCAGTATCGCCAAAATGGGTTTAAATAATTTATATTATTTGAGCACCATTTAAAGTGGTTTTGATCTCTTGTGAAAGTATGTTAAAGTTTTGAAAGCACTTGTTTCCTAACTTAAAATTCTTAGTACTTGATTTATTAATCGTTTTCCTCTTAGATGTTGAATTATGTCCTGCTTTTAAAATCGTTCTTATTGCAACAAAACTTTCCAGACCTACCTGCCTTTGCAATGGTTTTATTTAATATATTTCAATGTTACGATTCAGTACTTTGAATTTTGAATACTGATGCAAGGTAATCCACCCAGCCATGCTTCCAGTTTCTGTAGCGCTCTCAAACGAAACATCTTGTATAATGTTTAACGCCATTATATCTGATTAACGCCCAGTTGTGTCATATTATTATTCAACTTACAATATTTCCTCATTTCGATTGGATCAATGGGGCGCAACGCCACCATTAGTAAAGGAGCATTTGTATATTCAAGGAACTAATATTAACAGCCTGTATGAATGTGAAAGTTTCAGAAATAAGATGTGATATCCTAGTTGGTGCTTCTGGATTCCTGCTCTGGTTTGCCATGATAAACACCAATTACTTTTTATCCCTATAGGCTGCCTCAGCAACCTCCCACCAAATGCGAAGAAGATTTCCAACTCCTACGAAGAGCGCCGCAAACAGGCCACAGCCATTGTCTTGCTCGGAGTCATCGGTGCGGAGTTTGGAGCAGAAATCGAGCCCCCGAAGCTACTGTCCAGGACCCGTACCACCAGCCAGGCTCCTGACGGGTTCGGCCTGACCACCGGGGGGTCCAATTACTCTCTCGCCAGGCATACATGTGAGTGTACACTATTGTGGGGCGTGGGGTCTCTTGGGAATTTCACTTTTACACCAGCTGCCTTGGTTTCTTAGAAAATAACTGTCAATATTGATCCTATTCTGGGGTACTCTGAAGGTTTTTGATTTTGGAGGAAATGAATAACAGTGTATTGAATTGCAGGGTTTCCTCTACATGCTTGTCTCTATTTTCTGTTTCGTCCATGGGGAACACAAGGAAGAGATACTACCCTTTATCAGACCACGCAATGCTACAGTTTTCTCTTTCTTTCTCAATTGCAAGTGGTCTGTGATTGTAGAGTAATAGGAGTTAAACAGGTCGGGATACTAGGCTGTGTACTCATGAACAATACAAAACTGGCAGACAAGCAGCTTCGATGAATGCCGTAGCAAAGCATTTCCTAAGAAGTACTTCAACTGCAACCATAAGTACTTGAGGCGAAGTCATAAGGCTCTTCTGGGATGTTACATGGTTTGAGATAATAAGCCAATCCTTAAAGGGGCTATTCACCGCAAAATTTAAGAGAAGACCGACATTTCTACAGATAATTTCTCCAAAACTAGTCAGCTCCCAGCTGAACAAACTAGATGGGTAGCTCCAAGGCCCTGTAAAATATAGTTTTTCAGCTTTGGGGTGAACTGCCCCTTTAAATAATTCTGTGGTACTATTGGGGCAAATTAGCTGCTTATTACATAGCTTCCAGTTTCATAATTAAGTTAATTGAATTTATATTGGCTTACATGTGAGTACAGTGGGACGTTTTTTCAAACAACTTCCTCCGGGATGAATAAAGTTTTTCTGATTCTGAAGTTTTAAGGATAATGTGCCTTGCTGTCGAGTAGCAGTTCGAATTGAGAATCATCAGTCTGCAAATTGAACAGTATTTTGCCTTTAAAAGGCATATATCAAGCTGGTTTTAAGTTCTGAGTCTCTTTAATGCAGAAAGAGCAGCCCCTGCATTTGCCTTACCTGCCCAATGAACTTTTTAACCCGTGAAAGCTCTCCTCGGTTTAGCATTTTACTCATCTATCGAACACTTAAAGTGGCCTACTGACTCCGTCCAGTGGAGAGCCTTGGATCTTATCAGAATTGTAGCATTCAAGAAGTTCAACCGAGGATGGATATAAAATACCCTGGCCATCTTGAGCAGTAGTGCAGCTTACTGGCCTTTAGCTTAGCATGTGACAAACGAGATGTGCCATGGAGTTGCGAATTATTTCATTTAACTGGTTTGTCATGGCAGCATTATCTGAAAAGCTGATGCGGCTTGATCTGTCACAGCCAGACAGGCATACAAGTCCTGCAGACTGAGATAGATCGTGAGGCCAGAACTCTGAACCGCCTTGCATGTCACCCTCCATGAGCAGAGCACCTTGCCTGAACTGTTGGTCCATAGCTTTGCTCAGAAGGATGAATAAATCCCACGAAGGGTATAAATGGATGTACTCTACGTGCTGAACCTTACTCTGTAGCTAGCCAGGGGGAACCTGTAACCTTGAATAAAAATTGGTGGATTTGAGAGACTGCTCCCCCTATCAAACTTTACAAAATCACACCAGTCCTGTTAACTAATATATAGCCGCTCCCCAGGTTACGATGGTGTTATGTTCCGGTAAACTGATCATAAAGAAAAAATATTGTAAGATGAAAATGCATTTTTGGTACACCTAACCTAATAAGCATCATTGCCCAGCCTAGCATATGTTAAACATGCTTAGAACATTTACATTAGCCTACAGTTAGGCAAAAGTATTTACGTAAAGGCTATTTTATTATGAAGTGTTGAATATCTCATGTCATTTACTGAATAAATTTACGATGGGAATGCCCATCGTAAAGTCAAAATATCGTAACATGGACCATCGTAACCTGGGGAGCAGCTGTAGATTTTCACTGAGTGTTATTAGTGATGCCAAATGCATATTCCTGAGGTCATCCAGTACCAAAACATTTGCTCCAAGTGTTCGCACAGTAGATCACTCTTATGTTCATCCGGTGGCTGAGTAGGCAATGGGTCAGTAGAGTACAGTTTTTAACATGTTCTGTGATTGCGATTATCTACACACATTGTTAAAAATCAGTGTTTGATTGTTCATTGTCATTATTTAGCAATAATTTTAAACAAGCAAAAATGCAGTCAGTGGCCAGTTTTTCAGGTATGCCTACTTGTTAACGGCAATAGTCTGCTCCTGCATACCACAAATCGTTTGGCTGTAAGTGAATCCATATCACACACGGACAGGGTCAGTATGTTCGGTTTCTGTTATTCAGTTACTAGCTAAGCATTGGAGCAGTTAAGATGCATGATCTAAGTGATTTTTTTATGTTGCATGATGGGTAATGCCAGACATGGTGGTCCCAGAATTTCAGAAACAGCCAGACTTTTCACTTACTATACTATCTAGAGTTAACAGAGAAACAAAAATCTTTCAGTCAATGGTGGTTCTATGGGCAAAAACATTTTCATTAGATGTTAATTAATGAGAAAGGAGGAGAGTGGCTAGACTTGTTATAGCTAACTGGTAATAAGTGCAAAAATATCAGCCCTGTACAACAGAGGCGGGTCAGAATGACTTCTCTGAATGCACATTTAATCTTTTTTGTAAGTTGCTAAACATGTAAGTGCAACAATTATAAGTCAGCAACCGCTCCCTATGATTTCTATTAATATCACACTGACTGAGGTCTAACGTAAAAATGTATTACTGGTCAAATAGGCCCTCAGTGGCTACTTCATAAGGTACTCCTAGCTAGTACTGGGCAAGGACACATTTTGTTAATGCAGACTGCGGCGTGTCAACAATGACAGTCACTTTCACTCACGAAGACTGCCTTCATGCTACATTCATCAGGGAGTGTCAACACTGAGGGAGACATTGGCAGGATATATAATTAGCAGTTATTAACAATTGTTGAAGCTGTAAACGAAATCGGTATATCATCGGTATAAAGTATTATAGGTTATATACGCTTTAGTAATTAATAATCAATACATTTATCCTAGTAAAAAAACAGGTATTGAAATGTCTGCTCATGGTTCTTTGAGCGCATTTTAAAACTTTCAAAGCTGACCAAAATGCTTAATAGGCAGAAATTCACAATAATTAGATATAGCAATTAGAATTAGTATAAAATAAAGCTGGGTACGTGTACAGTATTGAACTCCAGAACCTTTGCTTGTTCTGATGTCTATTCATAACTCTGCGAAATGTTTGGACCTTCAAAGGGATCCATCCAGCTGAGCATGATGTATTTCTGAAGTGTCTATTCAGGGAAAAAGTAACCTGTGGAAAACTAGAATTACTACTGAAAGTAATTTTTCTATTCAGCAGCCAGTGCACTGTGCAAGGAGTTCAATAATGAACCTAATGTGAAACATGTCACAGTAAAATGTTTTAAATAATGCTTTCTCTTTTTTTCTGGAGAGTCAGCTATTTTCAGGGCTGGACTGTTTTCGCCACATTACCGCACACATCGAACCGTCAGATTTTTTATTTTTTTTTACCTTTTAAATGTTGATCAATTAGGGCATCCATGATGGAACAAAGCTTGTTCCTGCTGGGTGATCGGTGTGTGTTTGCATGCACAAACTGTGTTTTTCATGCTCTTCTTAATAAAAATTGTAACTTTTTAAATTTTACTTTATTTTGTAAAAATGTTTACAATTTTTTACTTATGTTTAGAAATTTTTTAGATAATTTTTCTGGCCATTTTCATGGTTTATTTTTGTGTCTTAATTTACTTACTTACTTACTTACTTATTTATTTATTGTCTTTTTCCCCAGAATATAATTTGTATTGTTTACCAATGTAAGCAAAATATAAACTGAGGTGATAAGATGCCAATAATATTTCTGCGTACATTTAGTTTCAGATCACTCGTTTTCATAGCATTTTTTTATGACATACAGTAATAACAATTTGATTTGATACTGATTTTCACTGAAAAAACTGATCTGTGAGAGAACAGCTTTCAGTGTTTGGAACATAAATGTCTTCAGTGAAATCCTGATTTATATCAGTTGTCTCATTGTGTTGCTGCAGGTAAAATTGGCCATATTTGCTAGCTCTTATATGCGGTAAGGTAATGACAGCTGTTCACTTGAAGGTGTTTCGTACTGTGATTTAGTTTAGTTTGTGAAATTGTGAAGCCCTATTATGAAGAGCAGTCTAGTTTATAGAACTTCCTATAATTTTCTTTATAAATAAGTAAATCACGTTCAGTAGTTGCTTGAAGCACTAAATAATTTGTCTGCATTTTAACATTTGGTACCATTTTTTGGACTTCTTGTCAGGCTTAGCCTTGATTAACACAGGACTTTTTTATTGTCTTTTACAGAGCTTGCAGATGGCAAGCCCCTCAGACACCCAAAGGATCTTTAATTAGAAAGGCAGCTTTATTAAAACAGAGCTGCCCTGTGTCACATACCTGCCCTATGTGTCTGCTCTGTAGTTCATCCAAGTAATCCTCTTCCCTTGCGTTCTCTTAGACCGGCAGAGGCTTGGTTACTGAGTGCCACTCAGTTTTTTTAGTCTGCACTCAGGTGCACATTGCGCATTATTTTTGGAGTAGCTAGTGACCATTATTGCAGCGTTTTTGCAAATGCTTTCATTTGTGTGTGACTGATCTAAGCTGTTTTTTTGTTAGCCAAGCTTCTTCCCATTATGTCTTCCAATGATTCTGTGTGAGCTGGTGGCAGTGAACGCCATAGTTGTATTTTATATCTGTGGATACTTCTCAAAAGACATGAGTTACAGATTAAAGTGCCAGGTTAGTCCAGCGTGATAAAGATTAGTCTCTTTCCAATTCATTAATTTCACTTCATTCTGTGGTGAAATGACCTGAAACAAATGGCTCGTATTCAAATTTTATTTCAGTCATAACCAATTCCATTGGAAGCAGTAGCTATGTTATGGCATTAAAATTCATTAATTCATTTTTGAATCCTATGCAGTGCAGTATCTAATCTGCTCTGATAATCCCAATTATGCTGAATATACGCTTATTTAGCAGAATGACATACAGGTTACTGCAAATATTATAGTGCATTAACTGACAAAGACCTTTAATGCCTTCACAAATGATTTCTACATTTCCTGTTTTTTGTCTTATTTGTGCTTTGGTCCCTGAGAAATCCCGTCATCGCCATAGGACCATCTTGCACACATTCAGCAGTCTCATCATCAGTGAAGGGGTCAGTTCCAGTGTCAGCCATAAATGGCAACTTTATGACATTTCCACTGCCGCATTTCACAGATGTGTGATGCTTTGGACCATAAACAGTTCCTGTTTCCCCGACACTGTCCATCACTCTTGTATAGGTCTTTCTATATCTTGTCGTAAAAACCGTCCTGGGGTATTTTTTTAAAAATCTATCTGAACAGTATTTTATTCTTTGCTATAACTAAATTTTTTTTACTTTGGTAGTTTACGTTTTACCTTTTTTTTTTTTTTTTTTTTTGAAAGGACGCATCAACGGCAGACTCTGAAATTATTTTATTTATTATTATTTATTATTAATTATTTATTAACCATTACAGATTTTGTATACATTGCTCCACCTTCATGGTGTACAGAGGGATATGGGCCACAAGTGTTCTTTTATTTATTTCTTTATTTGGCTGAATCGGTGCCATCCTAGCCTCCAGCTGTGCAGCCACATGTGCTAGCTATTGTCATTGTTCAGTCTGTCACGTACTTCACAATGGAGTTAAACCTTATGATCTGCAGACTGGCCTGAGACCATTCACCACTGCTCTTCCAAGGCGCTTTAACGTTTTATTGGGATGCCTTTAATGTGACATATTTATTGCTTTAACAGCTCATTAGCTTAGCTGATGTTTCGTCAATATTAATTCATTCCTTTTAGCGATGTTAAGTCTTAAACAAAGATGTCTGTGCTGAGAAATGGACCAAGTCACCCTAACCAGACCTTGTTCCAAGGGAAGTATAAATATACACTTATCATAGCGACTCCACCTTTATGGTACTTTACAGAAATAATGATTCCTAATGAAAACCCTCCATGTGAAAATACACCCATTTCACTGGCCCGCTGAACTTTTAACACATTTTTGCATTGTTCTTTTATCATAACTTTCCACAATGGGTGTTTGCTAAACTGCTGTTTTTATATGGTTATTAAGGTTGTATAAGTTCTATATTTCTGTATATATGTATGTATATAAATATGTTCAATGCAGATTTAGTATAAAACAAATTGAAATATCAGAGTATAAATCATGCTTAGATATTTCTAAATGCAGGGATAAAATGAATTCTGTAAAATTTCTAAGTTTGTTTGTTTGTTTGTTTGTTTATTATTTTATGTTTGATGTGGTGCAGTGATTACAGAACTCCATGGAAGTTTGCCTACTTGTTGCTCTTTTCAAATTTTCAACTGATCCGAGTAATATTTCAAAATGGAGAAATAAGACCAGCATCTGCGTTTCTTTCTAATTCTTGAATGAACAAACGAATGAATGAACATGCGAGCAAGCATACAAACAAATGAGCAAATGAACGAATGAGCAAAATGAATGAACAAACGAGCGAAATGAACAAACAAACAAACAAAGCGACTCCTGCATGTTTATTTCTTCATTTCCCTCCAGGCAAAGCTCTAACCTTCCTGCTGCTGCAGCCCCCCAGCCCCAAGCTGCCCCCCTACAGCACCATCCGCCGCACGGCCATCGACCTGATTGGCCGCGGTTTCACGGTCTGGGAGCCCTACATGGACGTGTCCGCAGTGCTCATGGGCCTTCTTGAGCTGTGTGCCGACGCAGAGAAGCAGCTGTCCAAGTGAGTCGCCCCCATGTTCTTCAACTAAGAAAGCCCTAATCCTAACCCTTGGTAGCCTGTAGCCTTAAAATACAGTAAGAATGTGAACAAGAATTCATGATAAAGGAGGGCTTGCCACCCCCCTCCAGTGTAATTGTTTTTACAGCTAACGTCAGGCAGCAGTAATTGATTATGCTTATGTAGTTATATAAGGCAGATAATGTTACCTTTAGGTGAAATTAGGTCAAATTAATATAATTAGATGAGTCTGCAACTGCAGCCATCCTGCAAAATCAGTATATATTTTTTTATCAGCAATGGTTTAATGAAATAATTGTGCTAAAATATGTTAGTATAAGCTACTACGTAGTGGTGCTTTACACTAAAATTGTATGTCCTATATACAGTATGTGTGTTATTGATTTTGTTTCTTGAATTTATCTACTATCAGCGTGCCATGTGAAGGATGCTGTCTGATGCGGCCTCAGTGATGAAACTCGAGGCCTAATGTGATTCTAGAGCAATTATATCATGTAATGATGTCTAGCTTTGCTGCGCTTCTTAGCAATTCTGAAGTGCAAATGAGGTCCATCAGTCTTTCCACTAACCATCAAGGAGCAACAGCAAAAATAAGGTTACTTTGGACTGCCAAGACAGCCAGTGAAAAATGCTGTCAATCTGACCCAGTCATTAAGATGAAATCCTATCTTAACAAATTTATTATGAGTATAAATATGTCTGGCTTTCAGTGTAGCATGTGCTAATTATGTTTAGTATTTAATGGTGGTAATTTTTCAGAGGTAATTATTGCAAGGAATAGTTGGAAGGGAGACCTATGCCTAACGCTAGTGCGTCCTAACAAAATAACGAGAAAACACGGCCGACTGGTGTTCAGGAAGTTATTCTGACATACCTTTCCATCTCCTCTTGCATCCACACATGACGTATTTAACGGTCACCTCTCGCTGGCCTTGTCAGACATTTTGTTGATGAACTTGATTGATAAATTCAGGGTTGAATATTGATTTTAAGTCTTATATTGATAATTTTGTCTCTGTTTTTAATAGAGTTTTAAGTGAATTTGGATTCCACATTTATTTTGCCCTTTGAACATAGAAAGCTCTCAATATTATTATATCGATACTTAAGTTTTATTTGGCAAGGAAACTAGGAAATAAGCCATCACATTAGACTAAACTAAGGACAAAATACTTGTGTAATGTGTTGTTGATAAATTCATATCAGTTTTATGGTTATACTTAAGAAAATATCTGCATGGACTGTTGTCGTTATGGGCATGTGTTTGTGAGAGTGTGTGACACTTTGTGAGATGGTATTTATTGAACTTTAAATACAAAGTACCAAAGAATTGATGAAATTCTTTAGATTGTATTCCAGAGTGCATCCTGGAAGAAAGCCATTAAAATTATTTGCTTTTTAATAACTACTATACAAATATGTAAATCAAAACATACATATCAAAATATAAATGAAGATGAATATAAATGAATAGAGATAAATGACGATATATAAGCTCGTTATCACTCAAGTTATCACTATTTTGACTTCTGGTGCTCATCTGTCTCTGAAAACGCTCAAAACAAGCTCTACTTTAATGCGCTGCGATATCGTTAATCTTATATTCTGATAGAATAGCTGTCTGCAGCCGGAATTCTGCAGTGCTGATGCATCTTTCATGCAAGACCATGAAGCTTTCGGTTTCTCTCTTTTAGAAGAGAAGCACAGCCTGAACTTTATCATCTCTCGTTCTTCACTGTATACTCAGAATTCTCTTTCGTGAATGAATAATTAGCCTTGTCAGGAGTGAACTGGGGGTGGCAGCTGAGACAGGAAAATCTTGGCTGGCTTCTCTTCCATGGACGTTGAGTAGGGTTAATTGGCAGGCTAGTTTAGTTTAGCATATGTTAAGAAAATGTTAAGAAAGTTACCAGTTATAAATGATCTTACCAAAACTGGATGGAAGCTCATGTTCATGGAGGAAAATTGATGTGACTACAAAATGATTAGATTTGTTTTATGATAAATGTAAAGAAATGTAATGTAAAAGATACATTTGTCCAAAGCGACGTACATGTGGGGTGGAGACAGCACATTACAAACATGCCCAGTCGGTTCCCAGTGCCACTAGGCTGAGGTTCCAAGGAAAGCCCAGGTACAGGTGTACAGTAAGCAGTATTGGAGCAGGAGCTACACAAAGCCTCCCAAACAAAGCAGGAATGTAATACGGCAACCATTCATACCAGCAAAAAGTGCATCATTAACAGCATTCAGGAAACAGAGTGGCGTAGATGGAGCAGATGCGTCTTGAGGCGTTTCTTGAACGTAGAGTTGGAGTCTGATGCTGATGCAGCAGTAATCATACAATGCAGACTGTGTTAAAACACTGTTGTAAAGGCATTATTACGGTTAAGTCAAGATGGCCATCCTCCAGTAGCTGAGCTTACTACCGCTCTAAAGGAGTGCAGAATACCACTGATTTATGCATAATTACCCATTCCTCCTTATAACTCCTTATAAGCTGCTTCATAATAGCTAGTGGATGCCGCTTTTCACAGACGTGCACAGGTTGAGGATCAGGCTGAGGATCAGGTTTCCTATGTAGGCACTGCGCTCCTACTTTTGCCATCTGCTTCAGGTCATTAACCCACAGAGTTTAACTTTCAGCATGATTTTTCCAATATCTGCCTGAATTTGGCACCATCCATCCTCACACGTGCCCTGGTGTTTGAAGAGAGATGCCCATAAACACACATGCCTCTGTCACACATTACAGTGCAGGGGGGGGGGGTGTGTTTGACTGATGGGCCCGCAGCAGGGTTTGCTAAGCATAATTCAAGATGTAATTGGCTTTATCAGGCCGCAAACCCCTTTTCCAAATGGCTGCAGAATCCCCCGAGTGTCGTTCCGTCTGCCTTAAACGAGCCTCACCGTGGGCTTCTTTCAGTCAAGGTTTTCTTTTAAGCAGCCACTCCCAGATCCCAGATTTGTAGTTCTGTGTATCATTGAAACATGCAGAAATTGGATATTTCATCGACATACTGAGTTAAGGTAAAAAGGTGTAAAGTGTGACTTTATATAACCATTTTGCATAATTTGCATTTATCATAATTTTGCATCATAAATATGCATATATAAATGTATTAATTAATGTTAATTATTTATCTCACATTTTTGGTAGGTTCCTATTACACTTTGACTTGCATATTTATCGGTACCACTTATTTACAATTTACAGTGCAGTTTTTAGGATATCTGCAGTCATAGCAAACTGTGCAGTTCTTATATGTGGTTGTTTTTAGCTTAGCATCAGTGGAGTCTGCATTGACCTTGATGAAATAAGATGCCTAAATCGCATCACTATGCTGATGTGCTGCTTTTTGGCTTTGGTGGCATGTCAAAGGTTCTTCCCAAACATAACTTACTGCTTCTCACAAAGGTCCGATACTGGCTCCTCCAGTGCAGCGCCAGGCGCATATTCACCCTGCCCCTGTATAATTTAACTAGCATTTTTTTCCCTCATCCTGGACAGATGGACAAACTGCTTTCAATTTCCACGCTTGATTGTTGAGCCCTCATTGTCAGTGGTCCATCCAGGCCCCTAATTATCCCGCATTGCTGGGAGTCCATTATTCTGTAGTCATCTGAGTGATCCCATTGACAGTGGGCTCGTATTAAATCTGTGTCGAATCCTTTCACTCTTGTTTTTTTTTATTCATGTTTTCTCTTTCTCCCTCTCCTGCTTAGCATCACAATGGGGCTGCCCCTCAGCCCTGCTGCCGATTCGGCACGCTCTGCCCGGCACGCTCTCTCGCTCATCGCCACCGCCAGACCACCAGCCTTCATAACAACCATCGCCAGGGAGGTGAGCACCGCCCCCCATCTCCAGCCTGCACTTCCCCGGAAGACCCCCATCAGCTCCCCTCTACCCCCCAAGATGCAGCCCCTCTAGTCTGTTCCTTGCAAATATATCTGAAAATAGTGGCTGTGGAACCAGGGCTAATCACCGCAGTCGCTTTTCAGGCAGACCTCCTTAGATGGGCCCAGAACCAGGGCTAATCACCGCAGTCGCTTTTCAGGCAGACCTCCTTAGATGGGCCCAGAACCAGGGCTAATCACCGCA
>JAODKN010000114.1:18460125-18491922 GCA_026774425.1 Petrocephalus zakoni
TAGGGTTAGGGCTTCCTCTGCCGGCCCCTGGAGGATGGGCTCCCCCTTTGGCTCTGGTTAGGGTTAGGGCTTCCTCTAGTGGCCCCAGGAGGATGGGCTCCCCCTTTGGGTCTGGTTCCTCCCAAGGTTTCTTCCTTCTGGGGAGTTTTTCCTTGCCACTGTTGCCTCTGGCTTGCTCACTGGGGGCTTTGGGCAGGGATGATGTAAAGCACTTTGAGACAATGTAATGCTGTGAAAATGCGCTATACAAATAAAATTGCATTGCATGTGCCGGAGTATTCCGGGGCTGCATCCTTTGAAGGACCTGGTCCGTCATAAGTTTTGTAAGCTGGGTTCTTTGAAGGTCAGACCTTCTTTGGGTCTGGTTAGGGTTACGGCTTCTTCTGTCGGTACAGTGATTTAGCTTGATCTTAGAACTGAATTAGTCACCTATTATCTAAATAACTATTTCCTGTACTTGGGGGCCTGTATAACGAGAGCACAGAAAGTATGCACTGTCCGCTTAGTTACTGTTTGAGTAAATTATTTATCAAGTAATCAAATTAATTGCTGCCATTGTTGACGACCCAACAGGAAATATTGTAAATCATGCTACTTAATTGTTGCTTTGTGCATAAGTGCACTAATGGAAGGTAGTGAGGCAGGTCTAGCCAGGGCACTCTTTGGGGTGCAGTGTTTGAGTGCAACCACTATGTCCACATTACAACTCCCTTTTCAGATAGCTCTCATTACGGTCCCTATATGTGCCCATAAAGTACACATACGCATTTTAAAGTGGCGACTTGTCTGAGCTATTGAAGTGTTGTAATGTCTCCCGTGTGATTAGTCAGTAATGGTTGGGTGGGAAAGGAACACCTCAGCTAATGGTCATGTTTGACACCCCCTCATGTTGGAAGTGCTGGGTTAGATTCACACCGAGAGCGTGTCGCCTGTTAGCAGCAGTTCGGTGTCGCCGCAGTCATCGATTGTGTTTGTAAAGGGAAGGCGGCGATATTCTGTTCCCCTCCTGGGGGAAGCTCCCTGGCAAAGCCGGGATGGAGGGAGGCTGGCCTTTCTGCCCTCTACCGCTTTAAGAGAGTCTGCACCTTAAGGGAAAAGTCAGAGAACAAACAGGATGAAGTGCGAGCCCGAGTCCGAGGGCTGCAGAGAGTAATTCGTAAAATTCTCGCAAAATGACGTTTGCCGTTCCTTTCGGCCTCAGGAAGCACAAGGGAGAACGAGCAGGTTCACAAGACAGATTAGAGGCTTGCTAATTTATGACACAAACAATAAAAAATCTTCTCCTTTCAATTGGAAAAGAAAACAATGTATTGAAAAGTGAAGGAAGCTGCCTGCAGTTTTCTCCTGGGCTGCCCTGCACTTCTGCTCCTTCCGTCAATCAAACTCCCTAATAAATAGACATGAAACCATGGCATGAATCAAGACTAATCCCAGTGGTGACCCAGTCCAGCCTCCTGTGACGAGCATTGCGCCTTTTGCCCGTGTCACCCTACTATGGCTGAAAGGAAAAATCATCATATCCAAATAACAATACTAATTTTTAAATGGTTGGTATATTTTATTAGGAATCGTATAATTTTATTTTATACTGTCTTATAAGAGATGCAATTATAATGAAATTCTGTTTGAAATCAATTGCTTTCTTCCTCTTGGCTTAACATTAAATGAAGTATGCACTGGACGCGATCTGGGATAAACTTGTTTTTTTTAAACTCGTTTCTAACATCTTTGTATTGGTAAAATCCGATTTATTAATATATATTTACTAGTATAAGCCCTATGCCTTTACTATTTAGATTTGACCAATAATTTCCAACCAATAGTTTTATATTAGATTGATTCCCCCTCTAAACTGTCTGTCCCATGTTGAATTGCATAGTATCATATCCTTTTGCATCGCACTGTATTGTGTTGAATGTCATTGTGTCGAATCAAATTGTGTCGAATCGAACCGCATCGCAATAGGGGAGAATCATATCATATCTCATTGGTTGGCAATGCATGGAAACGTATATCACATCAGCCTCAGTGATGGAGATGCACATCTTTACTCTGGGATTTGGATGTTGTAATATCCTAGGAGAAAGAGTACAATATGAAGAATGGCTAAGCATTCTGATGGCTCTGCGTGTGCAGCTCGCAACACACCACCTTCCCCTCCAGGGGGCTCCCTGCCTCATCACAACCCTGTAGCAGATACATTTTTATGGACGATGGATGGATTTTCAGTTCAGATGGTTTTTGTTTCCAAACAGTAATTCTTCACATAATTTATCCATCCGTCTGTCTTGTTTCATCTTCCTTCCTTTGATTCAGTGCCGGGTCGCAGGGGCGGGCTGCAGGTCATCCCAGGCAGTGTAGGGTGTACAGCAGAAGAAGGACCTGCTTGTGGACCACACACCCAGTCATACACCATGGGCAGTTCATCTAACTTCTTTCTAATTTACTGACATTTCTAATGTAGCCGGTTAGCTTGTTATCTGTAATGACCTTTGCACTGAGCAGGCCAGGTAAACGGCAACAGGCGTAAACCCTGCGGATGTGACCAAGAAGCCAACCATGAGTCGCAGCACCGCAACGGGCTGAATGAAACACACGACCAGGACTTCCGGGGTGTAAGACGGACAGTGCGTGCAGTGGGTAAAGAGACAGCTGTGCCGAACAGCAGGGTGCTGAGTTCTGGGAAATAGTGAGACTGGAAGGGGAGGCATTTCAATACACAAATGCTGGTGTAGGAGCAGCTGTTAGGAAGGGGGCAGATGTCACCCAAGGTAATCAGAAGCCCCCATGAGACTCTGATACAGCATCTGCACTCCCTCGAATGTTACGCAGATAGTCAGAGGGGACTAGGTGTACTACTCATCTTTGTGTGTTTTTAGTTACATGCACTCGAGTAGGCCAATTGATGATCATGGATATTTTTTTCCTATATGTCGGTAGATCATCGAAAAGGAAAAATCTGTAATGGGCAGGAAACGCACACGGCCATCCCGGTCAAGAGTATGATCTGGCAGTGATCTCATACTGATCTCATAGGTTATCCCATACTAAGAGACTTCACTGCAAGATCAGTTTGAAATCACACATTGACCTCATCATGTTATCTCATACTGTGAGATCATCATGATACCCATGCGATATCATGTGTATTATCTATAGATGAAAGACATGCATAAAATATGTTGATCAAATGTATAGGTACATATATTGTTTATTAAACACTCCACAAGTGTGTTTCAGCTCTAAATAACAAACAAAATGATTTCTTTACCCAGACTTATATATGCACATAGGAATTCTTCTCTTCATTGACCCCATCTTGATCTCCATAGCTTAGGGGGGGGGGCAGTGCAGGGTCAACTAACACACAGCACCCCAGGAACTGGAGGGCCTTGTTCAAGGACCCACAGGCATGTCACTGTTCTACCGAGGCCAGGGCTTGAACTGGCAAGCTTTTGATCACTAGTAAAGGAACCAGTGAGCCCAGTGAACCACTCATCACCCAAACATGTTGAATATGCAAATTAATATACACCTCAGTGGGCACAAACACATGGAACAGATGTGGAAAAAGCAGTTTTTCAGCACATGGACAGATTATGTGATGTCTCTGTGAGATCATTATGAGATTAGGATTTGATCTCATATACTTACATATTTATGACATCGTAGTGATAGCTAATATATATCATGCACTGAATGGGATATGTTTATATTCATATCTTTGCAGGGACCATCCAGTCATTTCTTTGGGAAAACCCCCAATACCAGCAATGATAACCCTAACCCCTACCCAGCCCTAACCTTAACCATAAGTAACCAGACCAAATACAAAACATCTAACATTTTCTAACATTTTTTGATTGCAGTAATATTAATATTAAATCTGTGTCACAGATTTTTATAAAATTGAGGTTCCTTCTGTGGGGACTGAAAAACTGGTCACCACAACGTTAAAATGACAGGTTTTTTATCATATTATGGGGACAGTTGGTCCCCACAGGGTAATATATACATAACACACACACACATATATATCCTGCTGACTATGTGGCTGTTTGTTAGTACACGAGTAGCTGGTGGAGCCCACAGCAGTCTACCTTCTGGGCAGTATGTGGCTGTGTGGGTTACGATAAGAGCCGGTTTGAATTACATGGCTGGCTGAGTGGTCAGATCTCCGACGGGCCCTTGAGCAAGGACCTTAACCCTCAAAACTGCTGCAGAGCTGTTAAATATATATGACATAAACGACAAGTATTAAGAGAGATTACTTATTTCCCTCTCATGGAGATTGTGTGGAACTAACACATGAAACGACTGAAAGGTATCTCCTGATCAATTAATAGCTGAGCGCCAAAGTCGGGATCCTGCTCGGGGCATCTAACCTACCTTGTGCCACATGTCTGCACTTAATTAATTGTTCTAATGTTAAACTATCGCAATGGTATTGAAGCATAAAAGGCTCTCAGACGGACGTAAGTGTCCCGTTCCTCCCTTGTCTTCCTTCCTGCCTCGGACCGGGGCTCGGTCTTAACAGTGAACAGATCGTTCGCACATCGGGACGAGCGAGGACTCATCATCAGGCAGACTGTGAGGCTGGAGCGGAGCCTCCATTAGTGCTAATGGAGAGGCAGACCTGACGTCTCCGGCATTATTGCTAATGGAGACACTGCTGACAGCAGAGGTGGCTCCTTTAGTGCCGAGGAAGCAGGCAGCAGCTGTGGTGCATGGGTGTGTTAGCTGCTATTACTGCCTGGGGAGGGAAGAGCATCTATCTCTGCGTGTTTCTATGTCTGTGTGTCTGCCATGTGAGGAGACAGTGTGACCAGCCAATAAGCATGCAGGACAGAGGCTTCCTGCCTGTCCACTACATGCAGCCACTTACAGATTTCTCCTTCTGAGTGAATATTTTTAATGATATCCTTTCAGACAACTAAATCTAAATACTGACGTTGATGCTAAACCATCGTCTTTTGCAGATTTCTTATATGAGTGCCACAAAAAAACATCTGTTGTGTCCTTCAACAATGGGGTACTTTCACTTTAAGACTCCTTACTGTGTAATCTTTGTCTATTAAATTGCTGAAGGAATACATTGATATTGAGAAGCATTTCACATGAGTTTAAACTACATCTATGTCTCTCTACAATTTTAATCTTTGCCAATTTCCTCCTGTCTCCCTGAAACATTCCCATGAAACTACCAGAAAGCATCAGAAAAAATGAGTGTGAGCTCCCCTATCTATATTATACAAATTGTACATTTTATAGTGCCCACAAAGGCAGTGAACAGAGATCAGAAGTGCCATTTGACCATAAACCATCAGTCCACTCACTGACCAAAAACCCTTGAAACCTTAACTAGCTTAACAACTTCTAGCTTGAACAACTACTAGAAGCTAGTATCACTAAATTGATCTTAATATTAATATAAAGGTTAACATTTGGCAATGATAACTGAGGAGAGCTGACCAAGTGAGTTGTTGACATGTCCAAGAATTAGAAAATTTAACCATGTTGTTTTGGTAGAACAAATACCATTTTACAACATTCAAAAATAATATTTAATGTCATGTCTTTCTAAAGGAAAACATCTAACGTATTTATCATTAAGATTTGATTTCAGAGACTAAAACGGGGGGGGGGTGTGCATTTCCAGAAACCTTTCAAATCTGGGTACCAGAAATTTCAGTCCAGCAGCTCCTCTGAGTAAAACAGCTGCTATCAGTCATGTCTCCGTTCTGTGGCTCACAACCATGGCCAGGGTGACCTTGTACCTACTCTCTGTCACAATTGCCACAGAAATACACACATATCCATGGGGCTGGTTCATATCCCTGCCTCACAGATTTTCCTACGCTCATGATCTGTTCTGATGACAGCTGTTAGCATGATGCATGTATATTGTACGATCTTCAAGCTATAACTAGCCATTGGACATCCTGAAATAGTACAGACAGCTACTCTGGAGCTTTATATGGAAGCAAATATTTGGAAATTGGATACCTTCCACGGTCTCTCTGGGACTCCATATCATGATGTGAAAGAGGCCTTCAGAAAGATAATCAGGAAGTGATGTAAATAGTAAGGTCACTAGACTTCCCCGTCATTAAGAACAGGCAGGGCCCCCCCCCCCTCACATTATAATGCATTTTGCTGTTTGCACTCAGCCTCTCTCCTTTCCTTTATTTTAGGCTTGAGGAACAGAGGCATGAACTTCTGTTACTCAGTCTATCACTCAGATGACACTCTGGAGAGTCTTTTGTTCTGAATGAGCAAAAAATTGCACCCACAAAATAGAGGTTCCCTGCCTGATCGATTCCCTCTAACAACTCTATTGATTAGCTGCAGTAACATTTTTCATTTATTAATTATGAACAAGATGTTCTTGGGGTTTGTCTGGTTCTCTCGGCCTCTGGCAGAATTAACAGTGTATATGTCTACAGTAAAGAGCCTGGGGCTATTTTCTATGATGGATCTTTTTTTTTGCCGGTTCTGAACCGTCCAACTGGTCCATTTTTCTGATGGTGGGGACAGAACAGTAGGACATATACTCCTCCCTCTACGTATAAACGTATAAAAAGGGTGTCGTAACCAAGGCGAACTGAATCAATTTGTGGCTGCAGCTCCCTGGAGAGAGCTCTCCACCAAAAACTTGACTGCTAGTTTGTGGTTGTTTCTCATTGGAGGTGAGCCCAATAATATTACCAGGAAAAGTGTTACACCTCAAAAAATTGTGTTACTGTTTGCTACTCCAGGGCCCATAAGAAACAGGAATGAAAGCATCGATGAGATAAGCTAAAGCTTCGAGACAACATCCAGCCAGTAAAACCGCACCGCTGGCTGGGGGCCACAGTAATCCGAAACTCATCCTAAATCTACAATATAGCACATGGAGATCAAGGCTGCTGAGATATGACACTTGGCAGTCCATTTACACTTCCCTGATTTGTATCTTTCAAGAGGAGATTCACAGAGTTTGCTTTACACCGACACAATGCATAGTGAATAGTGAACAAATGTAGATGGAAAATAGGATTGTAATGCTCTACATGCTTTACATAGGCAGAATATGTTCTCAGAATATGTAATGTATTACAATTAAACGACATAACATAATTATAAAACACAAGAAAAGAGCTAATGTTTTGGGGGAGGTGAGAGGTCCAGAGATCAGCCCCTCAGCAGACCAGTAACCATGTTTGGTGGCCATACCCATCATGGGCAACTGCTCACCTCTTACAGCTTAGCAAATCAGCCTGTCTAGGTTAGAGTGCAAAACCTGGTTTGTTAATTGTTGTGTTATCTGTACCAGAAGATCCTAGGGGTGCCTATAAAATCATCCCGTTCCGCTCTCTAGTCCCCATGTGCCGTTGGTTCGTTTGCCAATGAGAAGAGCCAGTTTGTTCAGGATTCTTTTGTCTATCTGACAGCCAGAGTGCTGCAGTACATCATCAGTTTTATCCGTGGCATCACCCCTCTCCAACAATCAAACTCCCCTTGCCATCTACTCTGCTGACCTTCATAAGGCCAGTTTGTTTTCGAGTCTTTCCCACCACCGTGCCCCTTACTAAATCACAGCAAGCATTTTTATGGTGCTTACAACAGCAGGGACACATGAGTGATATGTTTTGGCTTTGTCATGGCCAGGTAGAAATTACTCTTTAAACTGATTCTGAAATCAATAAAAAGCTTTGTACAAACTGAGAGAGGAAATAGCTGGAAAACTATCAACCATTGCCAACAGAACCCTGTAACTCTCCTCCTGTGTGATGTTTTTCCATCTGTCTTCTAACTGCTTTTCCTGGTCAGGGTCAGAGAGGAGCCTATTCTAGGCAGTACAGGGCACAAGGCTGGGGAAGACCCTGGATGGGATGCCAGTCCATCACAGGGCACAAGGCTGTGGTACACCCTGGATGGGATGCCAGTCCATCACAGGGCACAAGGCTGTGGAACACCCTGGATGGGATGCCAGTCTTGTAATTGTTTAGTTTCCTCTGAAAACATTTTAAAATTCAAAAAAGGACTTGTTGTTATGGACTGGTATGTTTGCTGTCATGACCATGAATTTTGTAATTTTGTCTAATTTTTCAGTGTGCCGTGAAAGAGCTGTGAAAAAAATACAGGGTTAGGGGAGCATCGCTCCTTTTCTAATTGAAAAAGTGTGTCACGGTGTCATTGTGTTTAGAGTAACTGTGTTATTATGGGCAATAAGCGAGCTCTGGAGATGTATTGTTCACCTGCAAAGAGGTTAATTAAGGAGCAGCCTTCAGACAAGAAGGTTAACCATATCTCTGCTATGTATGACCTCTTTCCTAAAATACATGATTTACCATGGTCTGGACCATTAATCACAGTACAAAAAATTATTTACAATTTGCTGACGTTCAGATAGCAATACGTGTAGGCACATTCACTAATGAAGATTTTATCTTTTATGCTAAATCCTGACATCAGTTCTTCTCAAATTATAGGATCTGAGCAATAATTTTAAATTGTTAAATAGTACAATAGGCCTACATGCAATGGATAATGAAACTGAAACACCTGAAACACATTTATTAGTATGGTGTAGGGTCTCCTTTTGCAGTCAGTACAGCATTCATTTGTTTTGGGGGTGACAGATACAGGTCCAGCACAGTGGCCAGAAGGATTGTGAGCCATTCCTCTGGCAGAACATCGGCCAGGTCACTACGTGATGCTGGTGATGCTTTGCTCCTCCAAAACACCCCAAAGTGGCCTAATAATATCCTACGTCTTATGCTGTACTGTCCAGCTTGGGTGATCACCAGTATGATTATAAAAACTTGTGCCCAAAAAGGAGAAAGCAGGACCAAGGGATGGAAGAGGATGACACATACTGCGTAAGCAGAAATGTCATAAAAACATAAATGCAAGCACACCTGTTATCAACATCCGGAGCTGTGTGTTTCGCATTTTTTTTCCATTATTGGGGGTTGGAGAGAGTAGTGCTATTTTTTGATGGGGAGGTGGGTAGAGGGGAGGGAAAAAGGAGGACTGGTAAGCTTAAAGGAGGGCACCCAACAGCAGTCCGGACAGGGGGCTGGAAAAAATGTCAAGACAAAATCCAAACGAGTAGTCACCCTATGTCCAATGGTTTCTGGTAGCATCAGACAGAAGAGGGTTGGACAGTCTTGTATGGAGTAAAATGAGCTTTAGTAAAAGCTTTGAGTGCTGTTATTCTGTAAAATAAAAACTGTACTATGGCAGAAAATATAGCCCTAAAATTTGTCATAAAAACCTGTTCCTAAACAATACTTCCCATTAGTATAATCGGCACAAAACATTCATTAATCTCTTTCTAGACGTACCACAAACATAATTATTTATTAATGAAATTCCATATCCTGTCTGGAAGTTCATAAAAGAGTCATACCACAGCCAAACAAATTAAAATGTCAGATGCATCATACAAGCAATATACTCTAAATGTGATGGCATGGGAACAGTAGATGCTTGGGTTAATTTTACGAATGGCTTCATTAGTATAAAGCGGTTGTCAAGATTTCTGCAGAAAAATGATTTAGAGGTTAGCTTTAATTTAAGCCATTATTACATAATGTTGCTTATTGCATAATTGCATGTTATTTAACAAGGAAAACCTGTTTCCTTTAGTCATTAAAAGAACCAGGCAGCACAAAGTCATGCTGATGTAACAGAGAGGCATGCCAATTATTACTAATTCATAGGTCAGTCCATTTGTGAGGCATTACATACGGATGTTCATTTTCTATTTTTCATCTGGAGCGTCTCTGGTATTTTCTAACAGTTTTTACACATTTAAAAGACAATTTGAATTGAAAATAATGTAAACAAAAAATAAGTGGATATTCGATGTGTGGTCTGTTTTTTGTTTTGGAGTTGTGAGTTTGTTTTGGAACTCAGAGCTTGCTTCTGCAGAGACCGAACTGGGTGATTGTTATAATGGGAAGATTTTGCCAGTCTTTCTGAAAGAGTAGAAAGTGTCCAGGAACAGAAATTAGAGAGAAATATTTGTCCAGGTGAAACTTTACTAGAGGACATGAAGAAATTCGGAAGCTACGACGATTCACTTAAACAGGGCTTAGCGAGAGCGCTCAGTGGGGAGTTTATTGTGGGGAGCAGTAAGCTGCTCTGCTTGGACAAGAGGAATAAGCAGTTTTTCTGCTGTTGTGTAGAATGACCCACTTCCATAAGTGCTAAAAGTGGGTCATCCAGTACCAACAGCAGGTCACCTGGGTAGAGAAAAGGCTTGGATTAGTCATGTGTTTACTGGTCATGTTTTTACTGGCCAGAAATGAGTCCTTAGGTGGTAGAATTCTGAGAATATGGATTTGAACATAGGTTTTGATTTCTACTTCATGTAATGTTATTCAGGATAGCAATGAGTACAGTAGGGTTCACTGAGTCCAAGTAGTTCTAGGAGCAAGTTCATCCTGGTCCTGAGTGGTTATATTAGATTTTGAGGCATTCCCTTGAGAAACATTAGAGCAAAGCAAACTGCAGAATGCTTAAGTCAGCTTATTTCCAAGGTTAGCTATCTCTAAGGAAATAACACAGATCAGGGAACCAATTTTATGTCAATGTTGAAACGTCAATAAGTCTTTAGGCATTAGAGGTAAACGTCATTCACCTTGTCATCCACAGACTGAAGGGTTTGTTGAATAGTTCAACCAGAGCTTTAAAACATGCTCAGCAGGTTCATGAGTAAAGTAGGACATGACTGGGATGTACCATTCATATTGTGAAGTACCTCAATATCAGAAAGTTTCTTCTCAGTTTGAACTCCTCTGTGGTTGTTCAGCCTGGGTCCCATGGCTGTGAGGCGTGGGAGGACAGGGACTCAGATGAATCAGTGTCATCGCTTATGTGCCATGGAAAAACATTGTAACGATTTACATAAGCTGCCTTTATAATGCATTTGTAGAACATTCATAATCAGCATGTAAGTCTATCTTGACATCCTAACATACCTTACCAGCTTTAATATACATTAATAACACACATTATGTAATAATACAATTATAATATTTGTTATTACTGTCTATTTCAGCTGTCATGACTTGTTCATTGCAAATATCATGAACACACTGCTTTAAGTCATGTTACATGCTGCTTATGTTCTATGAATGTTCTATGAATGCATTATGAAGGTGCACTAAATATCCTATGAATGGATAATGAATGCACTGTGAAGGTACAGTTTATGTAAAGCATTACCAAATGCTGTCATCATGACGCACGATATGTCAGAATCACAAAAATCTCAGAAGACCGGGTACAACCATTAGAGCTTGGGCAAATGGTTCATATACTGCGACCATCTTCAGAGCAGTGCCAGGGCAGTTATGAAGTCACCAACAGCATGGGTCCAGTTACTTACCAGGTTTCCACTTTAAAGAAGAAGGTCCCACTTCAGACTTCCTTTAAGGAGTGGAAGAAGTTCCAGCAGGTATTGTTGGTCAGAGCTGAGTGAGGAGTGCCTTATCGGAGAGCCAGGGGATCACTTTGACTTGACTAACCTGTCTCAACAACAATCTGCTGACTCTGCTGTACGTCTCGCAGCTGCAGTGGGTGTTTTCCCAGAAGAGCCTGGCTGCGCCACAGTTGTCAAGCTTAGCGTGAAGTTATGGGACAATAATCCAACACTGCATCCCTGTAAGGAGGACCCGAGTGTTGAAGAAGAAGCTCAAGACGATCATTCGGACAGTGGTCATCAGAACAGTAGAGAGTGTCTGGTGTAATCCCATGATACTGATGTAAAAGAATAATGGGGCAATAGGATTCTATAATGTGCCTTAACGGCATCTTACATTTTGATAGCTATCCAATGCCTCCTATTGACAAGCTGCTGGAGCACCGCGACACTGCTCTGGTCAGTTCCACTTTGGATCTGAGTAAAGGTTATTGGCAGGTGCCTCTCAGCCACGAGTCATGCGATCTGACAACATTCAAGACCCCCTTTTGGCTTGGAATCTTCAGTGATGCTGTTTGGCTAGTAGGGGGGCAGTGTTGAAAGAGGTTAAAGTGATTTGAGAGCATCCGGTACTGTTTATCAGCTGCACATTAGAGATTGGGGAGAGGACATAATTGGCCATGGGGAAAGAGTATTTGAGAATGAAATGGGCTCTTGAATCCCTTAGATATTATCAGTTGAGCTCTACCTATAGCCTTGAACCTGGCCATAATATCTTGAAATGGTTGGCCCATTTGGGATAGGTCACTAACCACAGCATTACTAGGTGGTAGCTGGCTCTTCAGCCTTACAGGTTTCATGATAATCACAGACTGACATCTACCGGAGGTGGCGGATTATTTATCTTGGCACCCTAGTTCTGAAATCCCATCAAAAACAATAAATTAACATTAGTGCTGATAAGGGTTATTTACAGTATATATGCAACAGATAGGTGTGGTATGAGACTCAACAGGTGATGACACTGTGATCAGTGACTGGTGAGGATGCTGCGCCTGTGATTGGTCACTGGTTCAAATCCCAGAATTCACTCTTGGGCCCCTGAGCAAGACCCTTAACTCCTAGATGCTCCAGAGAATGTCTGACCCTGCTTTCTGAAAATTGTACGTTACTTTGGATAAAAGTATGTGCTAAAGAAATTAAATGTGGCCTCTGTGGTATTCCTCTTCTTTGGGCCTTGTGCTTTCTGGGAAAGGCTCCATGGTCCTTTGATACCTGTACTGGGTAAGTGACCAGAAAGGATGGATGACTTGGATTATGGTTATTCCTCCAGATAAATAATTTCCCTCTGTACTGTTCATATTAAGTGGTAATCACAGGCACATTCCTGAGTAACATGATGCATATACAGCTAAATTAACTGAATGTCCAAGGAAAGCACCTTGAACTGGACTTATTTTATAAATATGGTTTCAATTGTTCATTTTGATATAACTGACACTGCTAAATGTATTTATGCTGTGGTTAATAAACTGTAAATCTCCCCCGTTAAGGATTTGTGTATCATGTCCTGCACTGCCTGATAGCCCCCGTTTCCTCCCTGACGTGGCTTTAACAAGCCAAACCTGTCCCTTGTTGAGTCTTACCTCTTGTTCCTGCCCTCTTGTGATTCACACCAGCTGCCTTTCCTCATGTTCCCTTGTTAGTCCACTATGTAAGTGCTAGCCCCAGTTCCCTCATTAATGTTGGGATCTCCTGTTTAGTGTGCTGGAGCCTCTCCCATTTACACCCACTGTGGCCCCATTTGGTTTCTGTTCTGTTAAGTTCCCAGTTATTTACAATAAACCCCATTATGTTGCCAGGAACCATTCTCCTGTGTCTTCCGTCCCATCCCGACCATGACATCATTTTTAGGTCGCTACCTAATTTTAAAATGTGATTATTGATATTGATCAGCACAACACATGTGGAAATTGATTGAGAAAGACTAAATCAAGTCGTAACACTCTAGTCAGCCGGTTTCCTAGCAACTGCATCCCTGAGCGATGGCCTGGCCATGTTCCCGGTTCTCACCGTGGTCTTGCAATGGCTGACCTCTTACCTATTCGTCAGCAGCAGAGAGAAAGACTTTGTTTGTAATGTCCCCAGTAATCCTTTGCATTACCGATCAGACATGTTCACCTTTCTGCTGGGACTGGAAAAGTCATTTATCTGAAATATTGTGTTTGGGACAGTAATGTAAGAAGTGTACCTATCACTTGTGTACAGTACCCACACATAAATATTAAAGGGAAAGTAGACTGATGGACTCAAACAAAAGAAGCCAGATATTGGCTTAATCAATATCCATACTAAAAAGTCACCCTAAAATAATTATCTTGGAAACCTAAGATCTTAGTACACATTGCCAAGTAACTGCATACAGGCCAGGCTTGTTACTGATACAGTGCAAAATTTAAAAGGTCGAACATATTAGCTTTTTCAATATTTGTGAAGGGGCATACCTCCATCCATCCATCCACCCATGCATTTTCTGTGACTGCTGGCCCTACCCAGGCTTATGGGGGGGTCCAGAACCCATTCCTATTCCCAAACCAGAACTCTGAACATTGACGTGGGAACACGACAGCAAAGACACACAAAACATGGGTGCAGGAGCAATGAGAATGAGCCCTAGCAAACCGGATTTACTGTATAATGCTGAGACTCCCTGTCGTAACTGCAGACTTAAGAACCCTTGACTCCCTTAAGGCTCCCTGTCTTAATTGCAGAACCCTGAACGAATTCATCAATTCCAATCCAAATTAAGAAATGGAACTGGGATTCCAGTTCAATTTCAATTCTGTTCCCTATAATTCCAACTCCATTTTCATTTCCTGATTTGGACTGGAATTCATGAATTCATTCAGGAATAGCCCCAACCCTGCAAGTTAATTGAGTCATTGGTTATACAGGTGTATCCCAGGGTAGGATGAACTCAACACTTTACTAATAAAATACTGGCTTCGGCAACCCAAACTCAGATGCAGCAGTCTGCAATTTTAATGGTAAGGACTGCAATTGTATGATTCTTTAAGCATTACATCTCGGTACCATTTTAAAAGTATGTGGAACATTGTTCATATCCAGATGGCTAGCCATTGACAAGGTCCAATTAAGTGAGCTGTTTCATACTATTTCTTTATAGAAAGTATAGTATGCTAAACTATTCACAATGATTAATGGAATGCATGGTGTTTTGATTTTATTACTTAGCTCATTATTAGCTGAGATTATAATCCCAGGTATTTTATCTGAATAAAAGTAAACTGAATGTAGGCCTATAAAGAATATAGGTAAGATAGAACTTAGAATTTAGAAATAGCATGCAGTCCGCACTCTTGTTTTGGCATGTTCAGATTATTTTTTCATTGATCATTGCAGTATTACTCCTTCCAGACCTCTAGGGAAACAAGGCAGCTGAAAACTGATCACCATTTAATGCAATTTAGCTGGACAGATGCGCCGCCCTCCCCCTGTTTCCAGATATGTGATTGAAAGGTCCATCTAACAGAGGCACCAAAGCATGATCAGGTCTAGTACAGCTCCAGTGCTCACAGCTGAGCAAAAGACGGCTGGTGGTTTCACAGCAGGATGAACACATCTCAGCCAAGGGTTTCACACCAGGATGAACACATCTCAACCAAGGGTATAACTTTCCCAAAAGCTTTGCTGCACTAGTGCTGATACCCATACCAATTCTCTAACAGAAGGTTACGAATTAAAATGTTCTAAATCTCTATCTTGCTCTATGTTGTCATGTTATCACCAATGTCAATATCAGAGTAAGTGGTCCTTGCTTATATAGTATTTGATTAAACGACACCGAAACTCTTACTGCAATTATTTCTTCCATTTTATATATTGTACCAGCTTAGCTGCTGATTAATTGCATTCTGCTCCCTTGTCCCACAGTACATTATCCTGCCTTCGACTGAACCATGAAAAGTTTCCATGACCACGCATCCTATTGTGCACTGCAAACGTGCATACACAAGTACAGCATTCTCTCACTTTCCAAGGTGGGGGTAGCTTAAATAATAAAGTATAGTATATAACCGTTAATCACTATTCATTATGATGATAATCTTGTTGTTGCGAATATCTTATAAACTCGTTTGTTTTGATAAATTGTTAAATCAATGGCATTATTGTGAATGGAAACTCTTTTTTGTTGGGTTCAATTTTCGGCTCAGTCTCCTTTAAGTATAGCACGGAACTCATGTAAATTCGCAGCCGCCTAACAAAACCATTAATTCAGCAGCTGGGGTTTTGCGAGCCCGGAGACAGCAGCTTTATGTGAAGATGCGGGCGGCAATGGGAGGACTTAAATGCGCAGAATTGCTCAGATCGCGACCAGCTGCAGTCTCGGCCATCAGCATTTATTTAATCGGGTTTGTGTAGGATTGTTTCGGACGCTTATTGTGCGGTACCCATCAGGCAGCCTCCGCCGGTGAGTCGCAGCACGCCAAGATGGTCCGCATCGCTAGCGCGGTGGTCTTCTCCATGTTCAGCGTGGTTTTGCTCATCGTGTCCTTCCTCAGCTACGTGTCAATCAAAAAAATATATATATTCACGGCCCCGAAATATTCACACGCAACGGGGATGTATATGTTTCATGCTGGATTTCGGTAAGTGTTGTTTAGTCTAAGAAACCCGTATACGTTTGCGTTACATTAAGTATTTCTGTTTATTTATATAGGCATACGTGAAGCTGTTTTATGTGCACGCGTCAGTCAGTTGGCGAAGTTATTAAATGAGTTGCTTCTGGCAGAAGTGCATTGCAGTCTGCGACGCGCCGATCCGCGAGTTTTGCCCTTCCTGGATGCGATTGGGAGAGTGTGATGACCTTCTCATTTACGAGCGAGAGGAAAGGGCTAACATCTCGGATCAGACTTACAGGATTATATAACACAGCGAAAGTAACTTCTCTATTTGTGAATTCAGAAGATCTCACTTAACAGATATGCATATCTCAGCATATGTACATTTATTTCAGTTTAATGCATTTAAAATATCTGAATCATAATTACTGGATACTATTTTAGATATTTCTTTTCCTTTCAAGGAATAAACTAAATAATTATTGAATTAATAATTTAAAGAAAGGTTACGCAAAATCATTTACCCCTACTGAACAAAATTTTCGCTCTATATCATAAAAATTGAGAGGCGAGAATGCCAAGTCAGCAGTAATGCTATGGTTGTTTTAGCTGCGAGTTCTCCTTGGTGCTGGTACATTGCCAAAGTCATTTTCAGGAACGAATCATTTTCACACTCTAAAGGACAGGTTCTGTGGAGGAGGCCATATTAAACATCAGAATTAAAGTATGCCTTTTTACTATTTTGTTATAACAGTAATTTCTATAATGTTTTCACGGGTTGGCGAGCCAGCTGACCTTGGACCCCTAAAGGTGTCTTTTCTCCATAATTTGGAGTTTCTGATTCCTCTCCTCCGTTGTCTTTTTCTCTCTCTCTCTCTTTCTTTCTTTCTTTCTTTCATTTCCTCCGACCTGTTTCACATTATTCTGTCTTAAATGATGTTGTAATGAATCACAACACACCCATGTAAAAGCCTTGAAATTGTGATCAGGATTTCCACATTTTAAAATAGCCATCGATATTTAATTAACTAATTGACAGATAATTAACAAATGAATTGAGAGTTGATCAATGATTTAATATAACATGTTTTCGTAAGGGACCTCCGTTTCCATGGTGATGAAAGGTCTGTTTTCTCCAGGACACAGTTTGCGTTGAAGTTCCTAGAGCAGTCCTTCATCCCGTTGACCACCACAGAGGAAATGCAGAGCGCTACAGAGTGGAGGTTTAACCAGACCGCAATCGTGCAACAAAGGTGTCCGAATGTCCTGAAACTCTCTCGTGGCAAATTTGCATCTGGTCATGCTTTGTGCTTTTTTTTGTAGGTGTTTGCTAAAAGTCAATGACTCAGGTGTTGTGGTACGGCTGTCCTAATATTTACCACCGTTTGAATGGTGACATGTTATTTTGTTAATATTTGGCTGTTGTGGACCTTTACAACACGAAACAATGTGAATCGAGCCTAACTTACTTATATGTCTTGCAGGGAAGAAATCTCTCATTACGTTGATGTGCCAAATAACTTCTCCCTGACTAAGGACAGGGTACGTGTGGGCCAGCTGATGCACTATGACTACTCCAATCACAAGTATGTCTTCTCCATCAGCAGTAACTTCAAGTCACTGCTCCCCGACTCTTCGCCCATCCTGAACAGACATTACAACATGTGTGCTGTGGTTGGTAACAGTGGCATCCTCACGGGCAGCCGGTGTGGGCCCGAGATCGACAAATTCAGCTTCATCTTTCGCTGCAACTTTGCCCCCACAGAGATCTACCACAGGGACGTTGGACGCAAAACAAACATGACCACCTTCAACCCCAGCATCCTGGAGAGGTACTACAACAACCTGCTGACAATCCAAGACCGCAACAACTTTTTCCTTAGGTTGAAAAAGCTTGAGGGGGCGATCCTCTGGATCCCCGCGTTCTTCTTCCACACGTCAGCCCCTGTCACGCGGACGCTTATTGACTTCTTCATCGAACATAAGGAGCAGCTGAAGGTGCAGCTTGCTTGGCCAGGAAATATCATGCACTACATCAATAGGTAAGCCTTTAAATATCATTTTAACAGAAATTTTGACTGATACTAATTGACACCGTGTCTAATTGCACTTGTAATCTGAACTTACAATGACATATGTACATACATGATTTTATCGTTATTATGTCATTATAATATTCTAGGAAATAAATTATAACCCACCATTCACCTGCTAATACTGATTATGAAATAATGGTTTAGGTTACTTGTAGTACAATCTACGTGATCTTATTAAAATTTGATTTTCTACTTTTTTTTTACTACATGCAGGTCAGTAGTAATCACATTGCACCTCCTCTTTTGCATCTCAGTATAAAATGGCCATGAAGGCTTATTGTTGAATCTGGTAAAGCTTCTAAGGGATATAGGAGAACATATCTGTACTGACAAATGATCCACGTCACAGAGCTACTTCATGCTTGGTATGTGTTAGCTGTGTTACCTTGAGCTATTTCTAAAGTTCATTCAAAGTTGAAAATGTGCTACAGGTGCACGAATATGACACATCTGTGCCGACGGCTGATTTTCTTTTATCAAGTGTTAGGGCAGCCGGAGAAAAGTGTTCTTTGTCATTGTGGAATATCTTCCTATCCCCTTATACAGCTACTGGAAGACTAAGCAGCTTTCCCCCAAGCGCCTGAGCACGGGGATCCTCATGTACACGCTGGCCTCAGCCATGTGTGAGGAAGTTCATCTCTATGGCTTCTGGCCCTTCGGCTGGGATCCTATCTCTGGCAAGGGACTCCCGTACCACTACTTTGACAAGAAAGGGACCAAGTTTACCACCAAGTGGCAGGAGTCCCATCAATTGCCTGCTGAGTTCAAACTCCTACACACATTGCACACTGAAGGAGTGATCCGGCTAAGTGTGACCCCCTGTGCTTAGGGAGCTACGGGAAACCTTGCACGGTCTCGTTTTGCACTCCTCGATGCCACCTTGCGAAACCAGCTTTACTAACATAAAAAAAAGCACACCTTCAGAATTTTTCCTAGTATATTTTTTCAGGGACTGAATCATCTGCAATACCTCCAATTTTAAAATGTAGCACACAAGATAAGAGTAAAGATTTGAGTTAGAAGAGTCCTATCTAACGCAGGGACACAAAGATATATGAAATTAAGGTGAACAAGCAAAAAAAAAATACGTTTAAGAACTTTATTGCTTTTGCTAATTTGATAAGTGAGCAAAACTGTAGCACGGATACTTTACTTTTGTTCCCAGAGGGCACTTGAATGATTTATATGCAAACTAAGTGCTTTGAAGTAAAGATTCCAATACACGCTTTGGAACTCAGTCTTAGCTTTATATTAACAAAACCCTTTATCATCTCTCATGCACAAGTGCTTAACTATCTTCTTGGTGAGAGGATCTATATATAAATATCCATCCATCCACTTATCCTTACTCACAGCGGGGCCTGGAAGCACAGCTGCACAGGACGTTCATCCTATATATACTTAAAATCAAGCAGAACAGACAATAGAAATATGCACTAATATACACTCTACTGCTAAATGAGGTCAGAATAAAAATATATGTGCTTTGCATGCTACAACAACTTTATCTCTGCTTATTGGTTAGAAAAATTTCCATTAGATATATAAATATATGACACTGTCAGCTATGAATAAGGTATATTCAGGCTTTCATCTGGAACTGAAAGGTAGTCCCCCAGAAGAGATACACTTTTATGGCCTGAACAACACGCCACAGTCTTATTGTAATCTCCGGCCGTTGCACTGTGTTCATACACTAAGGCTTCATTTATTTTGTCTGTCCCTTAAACAACGCTCCGTGACGTGTGAAAACTGCTGGTATTGGGAAGTCCTGCAGTAATCTTAAGGTATTTCATAAATGACCATAAATATTTCTCAGAAAAAGAGAATGTAGAGCGAGGATAATTTGTCTAGATTCCAACTTGTTTTGTTTCAGAGACAACATTTAATGGAAGCTTGGGACTCTGATCTTTTCTTTGATGTGATTTGCGTTTTCGAGTATTGTCCAGAATGAGTAACTGCTGGCAATGTGCATCTCAGGTAAGCTATTAATGTCATTTTTAGTAATTTCTTCACTTTTTACCCAATCTGGATTGGCAAATTATTTCTCTTCTAACTGAGTCACTTCTTCAGTGTGAGATGCCCAAAACCCAGCCAACAAGGAGGAGAAAAGCACCGAAACTCCAGCGATGTCGCCCTCCCAAATGAAAGCCGAACAAATATTACTTCTGTACCAAACCCATGTACGCAGTGCAGCGTGCACCCTGTCGGAATTGGAAGATATCTTTATTAACCATTTATGATTTTTCATATATATCATATATGTGTTTTTTCTTTTGCAATCTTCCATGTAGAGTAATATATATTTCAATTATGGTTATTTGGTCATTTTCAGCTCTATAAATAAGTCATTAAATAATATATTACTTATTCACAATCATGATGATAATACATTTATTATTTTTTGATCATAGTTTGTGATCGTAAAAAAAGATCTTTAAAATCTTTAGTAAAGCCTCATAATAATGTGAGCGAAAACGTATGAAGATTGTTTAAAGAGTGCTCATGTACATTTTTCTATATTTTACAGAAGAAACATTTCTGTTAGATGATTGTATTTTTACCTTCAAATTTGCAATTTGTTGTTGAAAATGTACTCTTGTAGTTGAGAAAATTATGTATTAAGGAGAATATGTTCTTAATATGTAAGCATTAATTATAATACTTCATTAGCGGAGTCTAGTTTTAAAGTCGGAGAAGCTTGCAATAGCTGATATTTGTTATTATCCCTTATTAATGGTAATTCTGCCAGGGTACTTCCTGAGGCTGGTATGGCCTAGAAGAAGTCACTTTTAGATGTTTAGGTTTGTGGATGGTTAGTTTTATTTATTTATTTTTTGAAACCTGCATTTATAATCTCTGTAGATTTATGTACTTTTCTGGTAGGCTTGGTAGACAGATTGCCATTTTACGTCTGGTTTGGTTATATTAATCAATTTAGCATTAATCTTATCTATGCTAGAAAAATTACATTTAAGCCACATAAGCCCATGATGCCCTAGTCACTATTTCACCACTTTTCACTAATTCCATTACTCCTCTCCCTGTAAACAACTGTAATTTGAAATTGTGGCAGAATATGGTGAAGGGCTGAATTGTTTCATTGTACCAAATAGAGCTAATTTCAGTTAACTTTGTAACTTTGTCACTTTAAATGCACTCCTGCCTTAACTCCTACATGCAACCTTCAGGGAAACATAGATTTAGACCTTGCTCTAGCTGTTGCGTCTATGAGATCATTTAATGTGTATTTGTTTGATAAATCTTCAGAATATTCACTTGCTGATTAAGACCTTTGTTTAATGTTAGTGTTACCAAATGAAAAAAAAAAAACAAATTAGGTAGAAAGCCAATTGCTATTTTTCATTCTTCATTTTAAGAGGCACCATGCTCATCCCATTTTATTTCTTACGTATAATATTCATAAAACTAACTTGCTATGTTATACTATTCAGAGTCTTCTATTCATATGTTATGATATTTATATACAAACTAGCTATAGGTCAGATTAAAGCTCCAGTTATTTGAATCTTTTACATGCATATAAATCACAGCAGTGCATATTTAGAAACAATGGGAACCTTCAATAGGAATGTAACAATTTACTTTAGTACTATGCACAATCCGTACCGAATAGCATAACTAATAACACTAATAATATAATGATACTACAATAACATCATTAATGGATTTGCAAAAGATTGCTATATAACATTTGGAATGTTGATTGCACATGGATTATATTAACTGTTGCACTTTTTGTAAAGAAATCCACCAGTTCTGCAGTAATAGCCAATGCAAAAAATTATAGCCAACAAAAATTTCCTGCTTAAATAATTACACAAAAATATATTGCACTAATAAAATTCCATGCATCCATCGTCCAACCATTTATCCGGTATAGGGTGCATAGGCCTCTAGCCGACCTCAGGTAGCACTGGGGAAAAGGCAGCCAAACATCTTGTACAAAATTATATTGCAACTTTTTTGTAACACTCCTTTCAATTTTTACATCAATGTAATGGGCTCAGGTAGCAAATGCTGGAATACTCTAACACTGAATAGTTGAAAAATAGAATTAAGTGATCGCTTTCCATTTCTTGTATTATTTATTGTACTTTTTAGAAATACTTTCATATACAAACCATATAGCTTTAAATTTAATTACCTGATGTTTTGTCCAATTTGTCAAAGATATGTTGAATTATTTTCAGCCCTCTGAGTTTTAAAAATAAACATTGTCTATACATTCTGTATGAAACCTTATATCACTACTCTGTATCTGTTTTCTGATTTTGTGACTGTTCAAATTTTTTTCTACCACACCAGTTGTGTACACCAGTTTTTAAAATGAATCATTTTAATATTTATAAAAATATTGGTCAAAATTTATAATTGAAGATATGGTTAACTATTGCTATATAGTTGTTTTAGATATAGCTATGTATTATTAGTAAAACAAAATTATTTTTCGAATACGTGGAATAGATACAGGAATAGATGAAAGATAGATCGTAAGTAAATAGGCCTACACTTTTGTACATGAAAAGTCCACGTCATTATTAAATGACATTTGCCTTAAAGCAACAGAACGCAGCATGGGAATATAGGTGAGTGTTGGTAATGGACGTATGTTTTTTTGCCATCGTTAAAAATATTCGGAAATATTTCTGTGCCGCCAATTTCGTTTCCAAAATATATTTGATTCATCGCCTCTTATCAATAACGCAACTAACGCTGACTTGGAAGGACTCTTGTGCGCGTCATATTTCACAGAAAAAAATAAGACTGTTGTTTCATCATGACAATATAAATGAAAATATTCGTTTTTAAGAAGTCGTTTCTTGATTTTAATTCGATTTAATTCCCGGATACAAAATTATTGATTTTTCTTTTATTGTTAATATATGGATTTTATAATCGATAAATAATACTGGATAACGGAATTAGAATGTGATTTCGGTCTATTTTAATTCTATATCATTTAAAGCGTGATATTTATTTATTAATCTATTTTTTGGGGGGGAAGAGTGTTATACAACGTCGTTGTGTCACTCCATAATCAACAAACAATTGTGAAAGGAGTAAGTATTTAGTGTAAACTTTTGTTACTATTTGGTTATTTAGTATTGTAATAACTTTAAATTGCCAAGTCTTCGGTGACAACGTTTCTTAATTCAACAAAATGTCATCGAGCAACACACTGATACATTATAACAACAAATGTTACAACAAATTGCTATGAATAATTAATTTATAATATGATTTTTAATTGTGAAGTACGCAGTACTTAGGAATGCGAATAGGTCTATAAACTTTGGAAAACGTATAAATGTAATGTTTCTGGTATATATCAACATGCAGTTGTCAAACAATAGAACGAGGCTTGCGTTTTGTTTTATGTGACGGAAACTCTTTCTTCAGAGGAACTGTAGAATCTAGTGCCTGTCTAAGAGGATACAAAACAAAATTATTTCAAACACACAATTGAAAACGGAGCAAGAGCAGTCCGTGCTTTAACTGTACAACCGTAGCCTTGCAACACAGAGGAGTTGCGTGTCAAAATGTAAATTAGTTACACATGTTCCAAGTTTAAGACTTAATGAGCTCTACGCCTATTTTCAAGTAGTTCGACGCTGCCAATACATAATACTACTTTTTGTTGTGTGTGTGCATCATATAACCTATAACAACACTTTTTAATCAACAGCTATCAACCCATCTTCCGGACATAATAATAATAATAATCATTATCGCCATCCTCATGAAATAAATTAAGCATCATAAGCAAGTGGAACATTTAACGACTTCCGTATTACATCTTCCTATTGTAAACTCGTTTTTATATTTTAACACAGCTAGGGTACAAATAGCACAACTAGACACAAAATCACATGGAATGCCATAGGTCCTGGTAAATTTTACTGACCGAAATACTAATGAAAGCAGAGCATGTAAGGCGGGGGTCTCAAACTCCAGTCCTGGAGGGCCGTAGTCCTGCACATTTTTGGGTTTACCCTCATTTAACACACTTGATTCAACTCACTGAGCTAATTACCACACAGCACTTGAGCACAATCATTTGTGATGGACCAGGGAAAGAGTTAAGCTACACAGGACTCTGGCCCTCCTGGACTGGAGTTTGAGACCCCTTATGTAAGATTCAATATGATTGCCAACCACTATATATATTTGCATAAAAATGGCCGCAGAGGGATTCCGATCGATACCCCTGCAGGTACATGGCAGATGGTTTCAGGGAAGATCAGACCGTGAAAACAAACGCGTTTTGATAGACTTTTATTTGTTCTGTTCCTTTGATATTCATTACTGGCCAATGTGTAATTCCGTCGGCTCACTGTAACTGGACTACATGCTGCGTAGGTAGCCTTAAAGGTGTACATAAACTGTACTCGTATACAGGCGTAGGCTCATTTCGTCCTTTTAATATCCACATTCTACAGATTAAAATTACGCACAACTGTATTGAATATGTTCACAGATATCAATTAACAAAATTTAATTTTAAAGGCTGCCATTCGGTTACATAGAGCAATAAAAAACAGTTGGCCCATGAATTATTTCACATTTCGCTTTACGCTGTTAACGTAAAGATAGTGGGGTCAAATCCCAGCCACGGTAACTAAAAAGTTAAAATTCGTCCATAATGCAATTCGAGCTAGGAGGAAAAAGTATAAACGTGTCCTTTGTTTCCTTTTGGCATTGTGCTGCGCGTTTCATAGCCTGTAAGGCAGGGGTGCCCAATCTTATCCGCAAAGGGCCGGTGTGTATGCAGGTTCTTGGGATAACCTTTAGGTCAGCTGTTCAAACCCAGGTGTGAGTCTCTCAATCAGTCCTCTAATTAGTAACCGAATTAGGGAGTTGCAGCGAAAACCCGCATACACACCGGCCCTTTCTGGATAAGGTTGCCCACCCCTGCTTTAAGGCAATGAGAAATCAAAACCTCTGATAATGCAAGCGCGGTTACTGACAGCTTTTTAGGAACTGTGCCCTGCTCCCTGCTTTGGCATTACCGACCAAAAGAAGAACAGGCCACGCTTCAGATACGGCACTCTATGGATGCTATAAACGGAGTTCACATCTGCGCAACCTCCAAGGCAAAAATCCATTACTAAAGTACACAAACAACTAATACCAAATGCTACCATTTAAGCGCAAATCCAAAAGATTCCATTAAATTAAACCAAAGGACAAATCTATCAATCTTCTAAACGCTTCTCAGATTTCTGATAAGCCCAGGAGCCCAGTAGCTAATGCAATAACAACACCAACAACGAAAAGATTGTAGTCAGTACATAATTTTAAATATATATATTTTCGTAGTAGTTTACATGTAGATTTCCTGTATATGTTAGTTCATTATTCGGCATTCAACATTTTTTTCAAATGTATATATTATTGGTCATTACCATATTATTCATCATATTTAAGCTAGTCGTTTTATATATAAATGTGCTTAAGAGTAGGCCTACATTTCAATTTCCAGTATATATAGGCTACACAAAATTATTAAATTCGAACTGTTTCAGCTTTAAAATAATTTTAGGATTTTCACTGGATTCACAAACTAAATACAAGGATTAAATAATTTAATATCTTCTGATAAATAATATGGAGTTGCAGGACGCGTCAAGTGTTATTCTTAAGAAATATACAAGCACCTGCCGTTAAAGTGCCCAGCTGCAGAACATCTCAACCGAACCTGACTGCGTCATGCGCACTGTAGTGCGGATCGAATAGGAGACCTGCAACGCGCAACTGAGAATGTGACTGATCAAGATTTAAGTCCATCAAAGAGTATCCCCGCCCTCTCTACCAGGGTTGAGTGACCGTAAAACAAACCTGTTCTGGACAGCTCCAGCAGAGCACATAGGAGGAGAAGAGGGCTCGGACGTGGAGATGTGCAACGCCGGCTTGTGTGATAGAGATCGGTAATTAAAAAAAAAAGAATCCAAAGAAACCGAGGGGCCTTAAGACCACAATCGAGCGACTGAACTCATCATTGACAGGAAATATTACATAGACCGATGTCCTGAATGAAGACCACGTACAACGCCTATCTATGCCTTGCCAAGGATTTGGATGCTTGCACCATGAACCCAGAGATGACAATGGAAAACATTGGCAGTCTGCATGGTGGAGTAAACCACGACCACGGTCTAATGAATATTCACAGTCCCCATCATAATCGGAACACAGATGCTTCTTTGCGGATCCATCAGGATTTAACAGCAGCATCTTCGCGGTCGGCTATGGTCTGTAGTATGGCTACAATCCTCGATGGGTCTGGAGAGTACCGTCCGGAGCTGTCTCTTCCCCTCCACCACGCGATGAGCATGCCGTGCGACGCATCACCTCCTGGGATGGGAATGAACGGATCCTACACGCATTTAACTCCACTCCAGACACTGCCGCCCATATCTACCGTCTCGGAGAAATTCAGCCATGCCCATCATCATCATCACCCACACCAACGTCTTTCTGGAAACGTAGCGGGAAGTTTTTCCTTAATGCGGGACGAAAGGGGGTTACCAGCAATAAACAACCTCTACAGCCAGTACCATAAAGACATGACAAGTATGAATCAAAGTTTATCCCCCTTGGGCGGCAGTCCCCTTGGAAGCAGCCTGAGTACCATCCACAGCACACAGCAAAGCCTCCACAACTATGGAAGTCATGGGCACGACAAGATGCTGAATCCCAACTTTGATGACCATCCCACGATACTCGCCAGAGGGGATCAGCACTTTGCTCGGGGACTCAGCGGTCCCCCGGCAGGTATTATCCCACATTTAAACGGAATGCACCACGTTGGCCATCAGGGGCACCCTCAGTCCCACGGGCCCATTTTGACTTCCAACCGAGACAGACCGCCCTCCTCCCCCGAAACGCAAGGTGCCAACTCGGCACAGCTTGACGAGATCAACACCAAGGAACTGGCGCAAAGAATAGCGGCGGAACTTAAGCGCTACAGCATCCCGCAGGCTATCTTCGCGCAGCGAGTGCTCTGCCGCTCGCAGGGAACCCTGTCTGACCTTCTAAGGAACCCGAAGCCTTGGAGCAAACTTAAGTCGGGAAGGGAGACGTTCCGGCGAATGTGGAAGTGGCTGCAGGAGCCCGAGTTTCAGAGAATGTCGGCCCTACGACTAGCAGGTAAGGCAGGTATCCTGACAAAAGCTGTCTATGGGCTATAGCTGCTTCCGCTTAAAATATAGCTATATTAAATATAGGCTAACTATGGAATATTATAGGCGTATATATGAGCTATTTTAATAGCTATGTGAGATTTTATTTTTGATCGATAATAACGCACAAGTAGTACTATATACTAATACTTTTCCCACTCAGTAATATGGTTTATGTTTTCTTATTGCACGGACGTAAACGATCCCTTCCTCCCAATCGTATTGTTATTGATTCTTGATGTGTTTGTCCTTTAAACCGCAACTGAATATCAGATTTCCTTCTTGACGGGCTGCCTCTATGCGTGCATTGAATAGTTAATTCTTCTTCCTCGGTTTCCATTAATATAAATCGAGTATTGCTCAAAATTTCATTCTTGCGTCAGGAGTTATTTGTGTTTATACCGGGAATTGCGGTCATGTGTGCTTGTGAGAGAGGGAGGAGAGACAGGAACGGAGACCCCGGTCCTATTAACTGAGTAGGATCCCAGCAGAATCCACATACCATGTGGGACAAATGGGCCCATTTGTAATCGCGTTGCCCCCTCTAGCGACGACGCGTTCCGTTTCCTAAGGGCCGTCCTTTGTTCTTCCGAAAGTTCATGTTAATTAGCCTACTTTTACATTTCCTTAGGTCCTAGCATGCGTTTGTACTTTTTGGCAGAGTAAATTTCTAAACAATGTATATTCGCTTCGCATGGTCATTTATTTGGAAGAAACAGAATAGAATACTGTGATAAAATGTGCATTTTATGCTAAATAACTGAAATTTGAAATGTGAATGAATATTTTCAGTGAATATTAAGGTCATACGGAGAATATAAGAATAAGGTTTACCTACAAACATGACGTAAAAACATCAATTCGACGTTAACGAAAGCATCATTCTGCTCACGTTATCTGCATTCATATTGGGCTCTTCAGCACCAAAAAACTGGTTCTAGTTTGACAAAAAGGTGTATTTTTGAAACTCTAACAAATTACATTTCGACTGAAAATGTCTATGAAAATGAATATATCAAATGAATGTTGCATTGCTGTAAATGCATTTCGATTTTCTCTTAACAAATATTTTTCTTATAAATTAAACAAGAGTCTCGCAGTCGACAACGAACAATATATTGGCGACCTATTTCACGACGAGACCCGCGAGTTTTCCCTACCTGACCGTTATCTAGCACGGCGCCCTAGGCGAGCTTCCCCTGCGACGCCCCCTGCCCGAGGGTGGAGGGTGACAGCGCGCCTGGTGGCTTTGGCTGGTTCTGTCTCTATCGTACTAAACGTGGGGTATGTCGCTGGCCGTTTTGCGCCGTGAGTGCTGGTATTATATGATCAGAAGACGGGCAACTGAAACGAACAGAAGCTGCAGACAATCCATGAACTATTGATAAAAGTCTGCGTATGACCTATTGCTAGAGCACACAATGAAACATTTTCTTAGTTTATGCTGTTAAACGGTTTTGTGTGTATTTGTAGTTTCAATGTATTTTTTTTCTTATGGACGCCGTGAGCGAAAACGCGATCAGCAAACAAATACCGCGACTCCTTTTGGGATATATACTGTACTGTTGGTCAGACCTATACTGAAGTAGCCTATATGCCCTACAGTAATGATTACAACGATCATATAAACAAAGGCCCATAGCTGTAGTATGCTATTCAATGATGTATGATACATTTCTGGACGTGTGGATGCTAAAATAAAGATTTAGTTCTATACTTCTTTAATAACTTTTAAAATGCATTTTCTAAGTCATACCAATGATTTAATCAAAATAAACATAGATGGGCTTCTTTTATAACAGAGTTAGTAGGGTTAAATAAAGTCATAGCATGTCGTATACGTGAACTTTTGAATAAACGGCTATTTTCCTTGGATTTCGTGTATATATGGTATGGTCTTGGTTGATCGCAGGGGCGCAGATGACGAGGAGACGGGGCAACACAACCACCCCGCCCCTCATCGCCAAATCCGGGAAAAACAATATCTATTACAGCGTTCTTTCAAATAGTAAGCAGTGAAAGTAGACGTAAATTCTATATACTTAATGAACAGCAAGCCCAAGTTGGAAGCCACTGTCTGTTTAATTTTCCCATATCTCTAATGGGTGAATTTATGACGTCTATCTGTTGTATATGCTATTGTCCAATAGGCCATTTGTGGGTGATTGGCAGACAGCAAAGTAACACTGTATGTATTTTCAAAAATCAAAATGTTTAGTGTATGAAGCCATAAGCTTAAGAGCTGAGGCCCTTAGCTCACTGTGTGCCCCCCCCCCTTCAAAAATGTCTCCTGTGGCCCTTGGTGGTTATAAGTCGTTAACTTAATTATAACGCCTTGGCAAAGACACTTTCAGTTTTTAATGAGTGAACTCGAAGTCATACCTTAGATAATCCTCACCCCGTACCAATTGTAATTTTATTAATGGTGAAATTTACATGCAGTGGACAATAACACTAAGTCTGTACTTTCAGTTCATCGTAACGTAAAACAAGCTAACGAAGAATAAACTTTCACGATATTTTTACGAATTACTTTACGAGTTACGATTTGCGTGAGCGATAAAAAAAAATTGTACTAATTATATTCGCGTTTATATCGCGTGTGGTTATTGTCACATTATGAAACAAATATGTGCAGGTCTGCGGGCGTGGGTCGATGCCGCTAAACTTTTGAGGATTAAAAGGCCATCAGTGCTGGCGACAGTATCCTAAACTTTTGCCCGAAGCTCGCATTGATCTGTAACCCCATTTCAGCTTCTGCCCGTAAAACTGATCGTGGAAGTACCTTCTCAGCACCCGATCCACAACCAGATATTCCAGATATTTTGAAAAGTTTCACACGTGTTAGAGAAAGTGTCAATAAATAGCTATGCAGTGATATATCTCTTATTTCATTCCAATGGAACATATAGTCAAGTTGTTATTGAAAGGACTGCATAACAGTAAGACTTGCCACCTGGCCTGTTGTTCATGTTACCCCTGTGTTTGTGTGGGTTTCTTTCCAGAGTCTCATCTTGTTTTAGATAAGCTTGACACGGATTGGTATTATTACAGTCTGCATTTTCGGATAAGTGCATTTGGTTTATGTGGTTAAAGACAGATAGATATACTGTACCAGAATATGTATTGCATGGTGATTTCCTTTTTAATTATGGGTAGTCAGTGTAATTTAAAGGCACAAAGAGCAATGATTTCTCAGAAGCTTTTTAAAATCATGTTATTTTCACGATCTTTATGTTCATCATGCAAGTGTAACTATAACAGTAGACAAATATAGAAATATTAAGTTTTACAAACATTGCACTGTTGCCTCACACCTCCGGGACCAGGATTCAACTCTCCGCCATGGCTACATGTGTGTGGAGTTTGCGTATTCTGTTGTCATGGGGGGTTCCCCAAGTTCATTTCCCCCTACAGTCCAGGTTAATTGGAGTTACCAAATTGCCCATAGGTGTGTGAGTGTGCCCTGTGATGCGTTGGTACCCCCCTTCTGTGCCCCGTGGAGCCTCGTCGTTAGGCTCCAGACCCCGTGTGACCCAGAATAGGATAAAAAAAGTTACAGAAAATGGATGGATGTAGCTTTGCAATTAAATATTACAGCTTAATTTAATATAATGGTTTTTCTTAAATAGAGAGAAAAAAATCTAGAAAAGTTTTAACGTGGGTTTGCATGAAGCCAGTAAAATGTGTCGAAATTCAGCATGAATCAGGATGTCTCTTTAAATTATATATTTGGAAACCAAAACAACTGGAAGGTGCATCGTAGATGTAAGATTAAAACAATAAATAGAGCTTAAGATTGACACATAAAGTAAAGAATACAAGTATAAAGATAAAAGGGGAAAAGGGTAACTGCTCTAGTCTTCTAACATCATGGAGGTCTGTCACACCCAATGTAGTATTTTAGGTAGAAGTTCTCCGAGAAGCCGGTCCACGTGTAAATGAGGACACTGAGTAATGACTCAGAAACCAGCAACAGTTACTGATCTGTCAGGCGACTTTGTCAGAAAATAAAATAAACCAACAATGTATCAAATGAAAGAATTTGTTCCACGTGAAGTTAACTCCTGAGTCCTGCTTTTCTTTGGAAACCACAGAATAAATTAGGACGTCCTTTTAGGACTGCAGTAGTACACTTATTCCAGTGGGGGGAGCTGTAACACCACAAATGCCGTGCAACGTCATTTCGTCTCTTGCCACGTGTTTTTTCGGTTCCTGCAATTAACGTTCTGTAACTATATTCTTGAAGTCTTTGGGTTTCGTTCATAATCCAGAGACATGTTAATAAGTGAATTGTTGTACACAGGGGCGTTTCAAGGATTTTCATTTAAGGGGGGCTCAGCCCCCATAGATGTTTAGCACATATTTGGCTTGTTCAGAATCAGTACTCAACTGAGTCTTCCTGATCACACACACGTGCACTGTTTACTGTATAA
>JAODKN010000114.1:18502061-18512879 GCA_026774425.1 Petrocephalus zakoni
TAATCATTAACTAATCATGAACATGATTAGTACTTCAGTAGTCAATGAGGTACTACTATGATTTGTGGCCCCTCAAGCCTTATTGTAAAGTGGTACCGAGATTTTTTTCCCCTCAGTTAATAGTTTGTTTTTATTTCAGATGCCAGAAAACTATAATTTTACTTTAAAGTGTGTTTATGCAGATTAGGCTTTTTATCATTTGACACTAAATAATAAAACGATTATCATGAGGACTCCTAACTTTCCATTACAGGCAAAACTGAATGAGTTCAAAGCTGCAGGTCATGATGTAGACCTGGATTTTCTCAATGAATCCTTGATAGCTCTCCAAGGTAAAATACTGAGAACTTGGGTACTTCTAACATTTAAGCTTACTTTACACTCATCATCTTAGGAGAATGTTTTGTCTTTTGTAGCTAATTGTTGAGTTTGCCCCGTCTAATGAAACAAATGTGAAAGGGAATTGTCAAAATTTTTGAGGTATGTTTTGTTGTAATTATGCTGCTGTTCAAGGTGACTTCACTCAGTTGAAAATGACATTGTATTGTTGTCTAAATTGTTAAATCTATTTATTTTCAGTTAAATTACATAATTATTTGCGACTTGTATACGTAATATAACAGGCAATATCACTTGGAATAAGATGTTTTAAGAGTTTGACTTTTTAAACATTCCCAATGTTTAATCCCACTACCTCAGTAGGAATATCCCGTTCACTAGTGGGAATTTGATCGGGATGGAGTCTTGACCTAGGACGTAGGGGAGTATTGAATGCTGAACCTTCTCTAACCCGCCACCGCTAGGCCCGTCCATGGCTCGGGTTCTCCAGCCGGGCATGTCTGATGACCTCAGTAAGCTGACCTTCATGACCAGTATTCTGACAGAGGTGTTTGGGATCCCAGGCTGCCGAGTAACTCGCTGTGGGTACACTGGAGAAGATGGAGTGGAGGTTTGGTTTTATTATATGCATTTGGATATAATTTTTGATAAAAAAATTTATTTGCTTTTTCCCTGTCATTCACCATTAACAAAATGTGTGATGCTTTACTTGTATAATTACACACGTACAATTACAGTTGTTGCCTGAATAACACCATATTTCATTCCTCTATTCAGTACCTGTAATCATCTTGTCCTCCACTAGATCTCTGTTCCTCGATCGCAAGTTGTCAGTCTGACAGAGCGCTTATTGCTGGACAGTGAGGTGCGCCTAGCTGGACTAGGAGCACGGGACAGTCTTAGACTTGAGGCAGGGCTCTGTCTCTATGGCAGCGACATTGATGAGAACACTACCCCAGTGGAGGCCAGTCTTGTGTGGACTATAGGTGCCTTTTCATTTTATTGGTGTCCTTTTCTTGAACTTGTTCCTTGCTAGTCATTTTCATACAATTTTCTGTGTGTGTGTGATGTGCAGGAAAACGGCGCCGTCAAACCAGGGACTTTCCTGGTGCCAATATTATTGTGTCACAGATTAAGGCCAAGCCTAAAAGAAAGCGTGTTGGCCTCCTGTCTGTGGGGCCCCCTGTTCGTCAGCATACCCCTATCCTGAGCCCTGATGGCAGGGTCATCGGTGAGCTAACTGTTGAAAAGATTTAATTAATGTGTTCTTGATATTTGTTATTCTATTTAAATAAGAATTTGTTGGGTAATGTAACTACCGAAAAAGATGCTTTTATTAATGTTTATTTATTTATATCTTTATTCTTTGGGACATAACTGGTTATCTCGTCTGAGCCTGAATGAATCTTTCCAACCAAATGTGTGATGTACAGTGGTGGCCAAAATTATTAGAACACCTGACTGACAGATCTGAAAATGTTTACTTTGCCTCCAAAACATGATTTCATTTCATAATGTTCATGAAATATGCAATGGTTGCGCACAACAAATATCAGATGAAGTGAGACTTATTTTTATCCACTTCTAAGTTTAATATTTGGTATGTCCACCTTTCACAGCAATTACAGCAACACATCTCTCTGGCATTGTGTCAGTATATTTCCTGAGAACATCAACACTAATGGTATCCCATGCCTTCTGCAACTCAAGCCAAAGGCTTTCTTTTAAATGTACAATCTGTCCAGTTTATTTTCTTTAACATCCTTGAGCATGATGTTATTATTATTATTATTATTAATTTCTCATAACTGCTTATCCAGCGCAGAGCCCCTGGAGCACCCGGAATGGTATAACAGTCAATCACATTGTAAATGAATAAAATATATGTTTGTGTGTTCCGCATGTATATAAAACATGCATACAATTACAGGAATAGCACTAGCGATTACTTGGAAAATGATCAAATATGTGGAAGGAAGAATTGCTAATATTATTATATGACCGTCTTTTAAAAGGGCCACTGCTAAGTGATGTTGAAAATATTTGAATGTGATAACCTTGGGACGTGTGCCTTTCTTGAACCAAAGCAAAACCTGAACTTCTGTCCTTCTTGCTCCGTAGTTTTTATTCCGGTGAATACCTCAAGCATTGAGTGGGCCACCATGTTGGGTCTGTCCCTGTGGTGTTGAGCAATGCAGTTCTACAAAGAACAAAGTTACATTATACCAAAGGTTTTAAAGCATTCTTTCTGCAAATGGGTGCAAAATTGTCGCATGATAGCAGCACAGACTGCGTGTTCCTTCCTGAATTTTTGGAGATATATACCTCATAGATTATAATGTGGGATAATGTTAATATAGCATATGTAATAAATTATATGCTTTTATTTCCATTTTGGTAACTGTGATTATAATGAAGAAAGAATGCTTTGTATGTTTTTTTAAGTTGTCATTTTATAATGATGAGGTGCGCTTACTAATGTGTGTAAATATGGGGATTTTTATCCATTGGGATTGGTTGCATAGCAATTTTTATGAAAACAATTCCCTTCTTGTGTTGACAATATGTTATATTCTACATTTGGTCCATTTGGTCTTGTTTTTAGTTTAAGTGCTTCAGAATCGGCCTAACTTTGTGCATGAGGACATTTACCGCGGGAGATTAGTTTAAGGCGATTAATGCGATTAGTCGGATTTCACTTTACAAAGAATATTTTTATAAAGGTCATTTCTGCATGTCAGTTTGGTTAATGTGTGGCTCAGTTGTGTATATATTGATGTGGGCGTCTTTATTGGGTGAATGCAGCCAAGTCATATGCAATTAAGAAACCGGCTTTGCCGTGGTTCCCTTGATGAAATTCAATTAGCAAGCAAAGTCGTGTAAAGAAGCTTACTGCTGGGCATGTAGTATCTTCCAGAATGTTTGATTTTGTCATAATTACACTGGTTTGCAAGGTTTTTGTTTCCTTTATAATCTTTGGTGTGCTGATCAGATGCTGATCACAGAAATAACTTCGAAATTTTCACCTCGCATAAGGTTTTTGAGAAAAGGCCAATTTTGTTATAATTATTGTAAAATGTTTAAAACATTGGTATTTTGCGTAACACTGGTCAACAAAAATTTGAGTATAAGACAACTAAGGGTTGTATTTTTATTGTATTTCTAATGCTGATTTAAAAAATGCACTTAGAATTTTGCTATCACCCATAGTTTTTCAGTGATGTAATTTTTAGGCTATATTGAAAGTATATAATTCCTTATGAAGAATATATGGGCATATTTCAGAGTAATTTAGGAAAAATTGTTTTAATTTCATTTATTTTTAGGACTTTACAGAAGGGAGCAAAGTACTGTAAGTCTATTTTGCGTTAACAGGCTGTAACACGTCTGGAATTATTGAGACAGGCTCCTGCTCTCTCTGATATGCAAAAACGATATCAAGCCAAGTGGTGTTCCAGTCTGCCTGCTGATTTCTGCTTGACCCTTTAGCGGGATGTTTCTGAGGCCAAGTACAGCTGAAAATCATACACTTCTACTGTTTAGATAAGTCACATGCAACATGCACAAAAAATATACGCATAGTGTAAAGTTTAATTGTGTGTCACTCAAAATCCTTGTGATAGGTAAATTCTGTTTATACATTTGAATTCAGTACAAGCAATACAGTAAGATTCACCTATGTTGATTTTGATTTGATTTTGATTTTGAAAAACTTGTTGACCAGTGTTATATTGATTACATTGATAACATAATTTTGTTGAAAAGGTCAAAGTGCCTAGTAGCATTTTTCTTGTTTTGATTGATTATAATAGCTATGCCCACTAGATCAGTGTTTCTCAACATGGTCCTCTGGGACCCACAGATAGTTCATGTTTTTGCTCCCTACCGAAAGCTGGGAGGGAGCAAAAACGCGGGCCGTCTGGGGGTCCCAGAGGAGCGGGTGCAGTAGGTGGAGCATGGTGCCAGAATGTATTTTAAAAAGAATTCAGTGATGCTTAGACCAAAGATAGATTACTATAAAAACAAAGGCTATCATTTCTTCTACAGAAGCATGGACCCAGGACCCACTACAGAAAGCACAGTTTACATAAAGGTGCTAAATCTAAAGCATTAACATAGTAAATTAAACACCTGAATACGTATCTAAAAATGCAGCCATAGGTTTATAGTCAGTTCAGGCTCATCTTATTGATTTAGAAAAAAAATAAAAATATTGTACAGCAATACATCATTTTTGTTGGCGTACCAATTAAATGACAAAACGCTGACTGCAGTGTGTTTTTGTTCCACTCTTACCTAAAAAATACTATTTTCAATTTCAAGAAGTTAAACAACAAATATTTTTTAATCTCTGTGATATATAATCTTGCAGTTATGTTTGAATATGATCCATTTTGAAGCTAAAAATTTAAGAAGCACTATTTAGGATACGGTATCCTCTTAGGAACATGCATTGTACTATACTGGGTTGTTTTTAGTTTTAACTGAGAAAGTACATTGTGAAGTGGTGGAATTTCATGTAATATATTGTTTGCTATCTGTAAAATAAATCTTGTGTTACCAGTGTATAATATTCAAAAATAAAAAACTGCTCTACTGTACAACATCTTGTACATCTGTACAGCATCTTCTAACCAGCTGAGAGAGTCTTGCATGTTCACATATGTTTCTGTTTCCATATGTGTACAGGTGCATATTCATCAGTTTTCAAATTAAAAATAAAAGTTAAGTCAACTAATACATGTACGGGTATTAATCGCAATGGCTGTCTGTATTCGCACCTCTTGTCTGTGCAATATTTTTAGTGGAGTTAATAGCGAAAAAAAACTCAAAATGTTTCAGTGTTACCTGTTCTGCAAACATTGGCGCTTTTAATGTTACTAAAGTTGTTGATGTATTGGGCACTTTAAAACCTTTGCAGAATTTCCACTCATGTATTGTACTGTTTGTATTTGATATTTAAAAATAATGTTCATAAATTTGAGTTTTGCATCACAGTATACTCCTTGTACTAATTTAGCTATTATTCTCACTATCATCAAATGGTAGTGCTGTATATTCTGCAATTAATGTAAAATAAACTTTTCTGACATTCTTATTTGTCTTCATTTTCAGAAGGTAGGCCAATGATCAATTTTTAAGGCAGGACGACACATGGAGACGTCTAATTTCTCGGGAAAAAAAATTATGCTGTAACGTTGACAGTGCTGATTTTTTATCGTTAGTTTTTACTTTTGTTACTGTATATCCAAACAAGGACAATAATATTACTCATACAGACAACTTTCCACTAAACACATATTTCCAGAATACATACAGAAATGTAAAATGCATGCTTAAAGAACATTAAATATTAGAAAATGAAATATTAGTTAAAATGTGTGCCAAATAACCCGAAACAGCTGTTGAAGACCTGGGGGGTGTTCCACCCAACTGTTAGCTGGTTGGTTTATGGTTGTCCAATAGGAATGCTCCTTACCTAAACTCCTATTGGATGATCATAACTTCTATATAAAATTAACTGAGCTAACTGAGAAATCCTGCTTCGTGGAACACCCCCCACACCCACCAATTGTAAAGGGGATTGCAAACAATTGAGGTTTAGTTTTCTCCTGGACATGCCCTAAAAACACAGTATCATCAAAATCAGGGTTTATTGACTGCTACAGCACGCAAAGCTCTGGCAGGCAAACGCGGTTTGGTGTGTAATGGGCCGTCAGACAGACGCAAACCCAGTGCCCCCCCATCAGCAAAAATTACTGAAAGCCCCCCCCCTCGGAAATTTTCAGAGGGAGATGTTAATACTGAATATACATAGAAAAGACGAATCGGGGAGTGATTCATTTTGAAATATTTTATTAATCTTATAAATGGGGAAAAAGGTTTATTTACAGTTGTTCACGATTCGAACACCTTGAGGTTAACACCTCAATCTATCTGATCTTTCAAATAAAATAAAAAAAAATCACCTGGAGTTACTTTTGTCCAGTGAATGCCCTTGGGATCAGCTTGCGCCAACATCCACCAGGACTACCTGACAGGCTGATGAGTAAATCCAGAAAGGAAGAAATCTCTCAAAGTAGTGTTCCCCAACACGGTCCTTGGGGACCCCCCTGAGCACCAGGCTGAGACTCAAAGCATTCAAGAAAAAAAGGCAACAATTATGTAAAGGCTTCCATAACAGCAGTAAATATTTTACAAAAGAAAAATGTTCAGAGTCTGTTGCAATTACATAAAACAAACTACTCATTAACAAAATTAATTAATCATTTAAACGGCAATGCCCAGTCTCCAGCCTACTGAGGTGGCAGAGCTCCGAAATCACATAAGCAAAGCTAGGTAAGATATTGCAAACCGTATATATAAGTAGCGCAAGTCCAGTCTCAGAAAAGGCAAAAATGTGTTTTTATTTCCATCTTTTTCCTTTTTCATTACAGCATGTAAGAAAAGTATTCATTCATATCAGCTTTCCATTTCTGGGTGAAGGTGGTTTCCAAACAGTGACTGGCATAAAAGCGGTGTAAGCGTAAGTGAGATCTACAGCTACTTTGCATGCTGCTCCTAGGAATTCCCTTTTCCCTGTGTTACAATCAGGACCCAGTGTTCAAAGCTTCTGGCTGGCAAAGAACTCTTTGGTCCTCCCGCACGTCGGGTTGACGCACAGCGGGCAGGACAGGGTCAGCTGCCGGGAACATGGCTCATTGGAACGCAAGTGAGACTGCACTAGGTCTGCCAGCGCCTGCCGGAAGATGCACCACTCAATTACATGCTTCTACTTAACAATCATCATCAACAATGTTCTTCATCATAATAACAATCTGACATTTCAAGCTACAAGTTTTCCGTCTTTTATATGATATGCATGATACATATGCATGTATGTATGCCTCACGCATGATATGACATGCCGTAATTAATTACTAATTCATGAAAAATATTTTAGGATAAATCAACGATAATGCATCTTAATATACTATATCACCTACAATACCGAAGAGAATGATGAAAGTAACACCCTTTCCTGAAATGTACATATTCAAGGAAAAAAATAAAATAAAATCCACACACGTGTACTGCAAGAACCCTGGTGAATTTGCTCTTATGACAACAGTGCCAACAATGCAAGCTAGTTTAAAGAAGTGTGTTTTGTATCTAGATAACAGAAAACTGACATCTCATTTCAGCTTACCAGCATAACTAATTCATTTTATTACTCAGGTCTAATGATTTTTTGCAAAAAGCAGGGAAAACCATTATCAAAATTACTAACAGTTAAATAAAAAAGCACTGTGTAGTTCAATTGCTACATTTATTTAAAATAACTAACATACAACTGAGCTAATAATAATTCTGGAAATGATATTGTGTCATTCAAAAATATAAGATCTATACAGACAATTTGCGTTGATGAAATGTTGTTACATTGCTTAGCATCATTTACTGCTGTGCAAGATTAACATACTCTTACCTTAAAGAACAGGGGGTTTCCGTTTAATGACTCAGCCCTTCGGATATTTTCTACACCACACTGCCGAAGAAAACAAAAGGCTCAGTTTCTAGTAATAGATTATTTACGTCTTACCATGCAGTAAAATACGCTTATTTATTCTGGGTTTTGATCCTGACTATTCACCACTCTACTTGTAAGACAAATATGATATAATGTAGGTATTGTATTATTTACTAGTGGTATTTTTTTTTCAAAGCCTTTTCTAAAATCAACACAGGTAAAATTATGATTCTCATTTGTCTTTCTGAACTACTTGAGGTTTACAGGTTATTAAATATTTAAAGACTGTTCTTAAATTGTAGCCACTGACCACAATACATGTTATGCAGGCTGATATGTAAACAAATCTATTACAGCTTTATTTGCATTTTGCGTAACAGAACATGATGTGCTGGTGCCTGGTGTATAACAGATCACCCCGTAAAGAAATACTGTTAATTTTACTGTATGGGAAAGACTCACCTCCTCCCCCAAAACCTGGGAGTACTCAATGTCCAGTTCATGGAGAGTCTCGATGTGGTCACTTGTGAAAGCAATTGGCACCAGTAGGATGTTCCTCTTTCCCCGCTGACACAGGCCCTTGATGACTTCATCCGTCCGCGGACCAAGCCAGGGCATCGGTCCTACCTGAGTAAGCAGAAAGAAAACAGCTTGCAGCCAAGACAGACTGCTGCACTGCCAATGTCCTCTCCTGCGCATTGCTGATTTTTATAATGCAGGAAAACACTCTGGGTGGAAAGACACTCCATCACAGGGGCGACTCTTTGCATGTGCAATTTAGAGAGTCAGCTACCCTATAAGCAGAGTGGAGTATCCCAGAGGAAATCTACACAAAACAGCAAGACCAGGATTCAGGTGTATACATTCACATGTGAATAAGGTAAGTTTACATTTAAGTATTTTAAAATTCAGGGTGTGTTGGTGATAAGTTTTAAAAAACAAATGTACAGTGGTTTCTAGTCTTTCAGTAGCTGGTAAAAAAAAAAAAAAAAAAAAAAGATTCACCACAAGATGGCACCACAGAGCATTCTGCATCCACTCATCCCCAGCACTTTTTTCACCCTTCAGCTTGTGACTTTTTAAAAGCCACAACATACGAGCTTCAAATAAATACTGAGTGTGATCTGAGCAGGAGCCAAGATAACAATACTGGTTTGAATCTCTCACAGTAATCTTTATATTATCCTTAATATGTGACATTAATATATTAATATTAAATGACTACTGTTCAGGACACATGAAGGAGTCCTTCCATGAACTAAATCCAATACATAGAGGTTAATTTAAGTTTTATTAAATGTCATAATGAGTTAAAACCTGACTGTAAGGCACACCATGCATTCTCAAGCAGGCAGATTCAGTAGACTAGTGTTTCTCAATGTGGTCCTCGGGGATCCCCAGATGGTCCAGTTTTTTGCTCCCTCCCACAACCCTGCCAGACAGTCCACATTTCTGCTCCCTTGGGAAGGAGCAAAAATGTGCATTGTCCGGGGGTCCTCGAAGACTGAACTGGAAAACACTGTAATACACAAATGAGGATCAAAAAAGCCTAGTACAGGTGTTACCTTGGACTGCCACACCAGGCGATAGGGATTGCAGTGTTGCAGTCTCTCCATAACCCTCTGAACTGTCGCTCCCACTTCCTGAGGGTAGGGATCGCCCCGGTTGACGACCTGCACACAGAGATCCCATAGCGCCAATGACGACAGTGCTGCTGATACATTGATTAAACAAAAGAACAGGAAAGGACAGGCCCTGGCATCACTGTAACACAAAGGGAGTGCGTCTATCATGGGGGACCCAGCCATAACACAACACCAATAATAAACTGCTAGATGTTAATCTATCAAGTGTGTGTGTATGTGAGTGAGCCCTGGGTCCAGTACCTCTGCCCTGGGCCATATGAATGAATGTTGCATTTATATGGTGATTTTCAAGACATCCGAAGCGCTTTACAGAAGCAAAGGGGAGCCACTTCAACCACCACCACTGTGTAGCACCCACCTGGATGATGCAACGGCAGCCATTCATCGCCAGTACGCTCACCACACAGTAGCTAAGGTGGTGAAGGGGCAGGAGAGAATTCACCAATTAGATATAGGGGGTGATTAGGAGGCCAGATTTGATAGGGCAGCAGGGGGCAATTGTACCACCCTTACACTTCTGAAAGATGCCCAGGGATCTTTTACGACCTCAGAGAGTCAGGACCATGGTTGTACATCTCATGCGGAGGACAGCACCATTTTTAAAGCACAGCGCCCCCGTCACTGCACTGGGGCATTAGGATCCACACAGACCACGCTAACCTGTTGGCCACACCAACACCTCTTCCAGCAGCAAGCCAGCTTTTCTTAGTTGGTCTCCCATCCAAGTACTGGCCAGGCACGAACCGGCGTAGCTTCAGATGCATTACTTAGCCTGAACTGTAGGTGGCATGGCTGCCACCTAGGACTGGCTGCAGGCATATATGCTATCCCTAACCCAGATTAGGTAGATGGATGGACAGAAATGATTCTCTCATTAAGTTCAGCAGCCACTGGAAGCAGTACACAGAGGTGAAATTAAGGAAATGTCAATGTTACAGAAATCAGTTTTGTTTGTACTGTAATGTAATGATTAGTGTGTCACAAAAGCTGTTCTGCTCATACAATATTGCAGTGAGCTAAACCTGGAAGCCAACAAATCATGTAAATATATATAATATATAAATATAAATAAAGTAATAAAGTAATAAAAAATATAAATCTATATAAGAATTTGGGGGGGAAAAATACAAAAATTACATCAACAAAAAAATGAAAAGTAAAGCATTGATGAGAAAAGGTAGCCCTGCGGTGCTGTACTTACCGACATGGGTAACGAATGGGCAGAGAAGAGGATGACGACGTCGTCGCGCTTCTCGGCGGGGAACTTCTCCAGCTCACTGAGAATATGCTGGGCAAAGCACTGAAAGCAACACCATCAGAGGG
>JAODKN010000114.1:18512979-18526696 GCA_026774425.1 Petrocephalus zakoni
GCGCTTCTCGGCGGGGAACTTCTCCAGCTCACTGAGAATATGCTGGGCAAAGCACTGAAAGCAACACCATCAGAGGGACATTAGGCTACACTGTAAATGGGACAAATTCAAAATAACACATTATTAAAAACAGAAGGTTACATTATAGAAAGTATTTAAGGACCAAGTGTAGAAAGCCTGTCTTAATGGTCTTTCTTTCTGAAAATCTTCCCTTATTGTCATTTATTAAAGTTACAGGGAACAATGCACGAACCCCAATATATATACACACACACACACACACACACACACACACACACACACACACACACACACACATATATCACTGTAAAGCAAATGTGGTATTCTTACCTCAATAAGCAGTGGATGGGTGGGCCACCTGTCAATCACACTCCACTGCATTTTGGGACTTTCTCCCCGGCTACTGTAGTAGCGATAGATAGCATTCAGGCTGCTGCCTAATTACAAAAGTCACAGATATTTATAAATGCAAAGACATTTATAATGACAAATGCCTTACACAGCTCATTTAACTATTTCAAGCCAATTTACTTTGCTATGGCACAGGGACGTCATAGTAATCCTTTACGAGTCCCCTATGTGAAACTGAAATGCCAACTAGCATACAGAATAAAACTATTCAATTTAGAACACCCTACAACAGTACATGCAGATACAGAAGAAACACTGTTTCCTTGGAAATCAATAAAGTATCTATCTCAGTTACATTTATAGTGAAAAAAAATACTTCATTTCCTCTCGTTCATATAATGGAGCTTTTCAATGTAATTTGAATAGTAAAATGTATCCATTTACCCTAAAGCAAAAGTGAAAATCCACAGAGAAAAGCAGTGAAACTGAATAAAGTTGTTCCGGAGTAACAGTGACACTTAGGTTACCCTACACCCAGCAAGTGTTTTTTTTTTTTTTAATATATATATTTTTTTTTTACAGAAGTGTCCAGAAATGCATAATGATTTCACCTGTCTGCGAGGTGCCTTTAAATGGAAGATAGCATACCTGTGGTGGAGCAGCTGTACTGGGGGTACTGGGTGAAGGCCACCGCCCTTTCTATGCCATCCCTCTCCATCTGCTCTATGGCGCTTTCCGTCAGAGGATGAACATACCGGAAACCGATGTAGAACTTGTGTGGCGCTTATGGGACGACAGACAGACAAATAATCCACTAGCCAAAGACAACACAGTTAAATGTAACGGCAGTGTAACAGTGAAACAAGGTTTGTATCAAGGCACTCCAAAAAAGACTAAACTAAAGTCTTGGTGGTCTAATGGTTTGGGAAGTGTGCTTATGATTGGAAAGCTGCTGGTTTGAAACTCCAACTAGCAAGGTACCACCCTTGTTCCACCCCCCGGGTGCTAGATAATAGCTGCCCACTGCTATGTCACACATTTAGTTGTTGTGCACTGTGGTGTGTCAACAATTATCTTCACTCACTATTTCACTGTATAACTGTATACATTGAAACAATCTTTACTATCTTTACTACTTCTTAGTAGAACCCTAGGCCAGTTAAACCCATTCCATATAAAGCCTTTATACTGTAGGTAATGTACTTTCACTGAGCGTTCCTGGGGTACACTTAGTATTTGACTCGTCTATGCCTGGATAGTAAAAATGCTGGGTGCATTTAAATTGTTTAAAAAAGATAATTACACGTGCCAAAATATACAGATGAAGACAGCTTTATAAACAAATAATGCTTGTAATGTGACATTTAGTAAATGACCGAATCAGCTCTAAAACTTTAAAGAGCTAACACAAAAACGTAAACTTGAAAAACTTTTAGTGCAAGTTATTTTTATGTCTCATCATGTTTTTTTTTTTTTACTTATAATTTACATTCTTTCCAGAAAAAAATATGTCAAAATGCATAGAAACATTAAAATTATGTTAAGTTTTTGTTTGTTATTAGCTACTCAAATACTCAAAAAAGGGCAACAACATGATATCAGGATACAAATAATCGTAAGAGCTGTGAGCTGTTCACAACTGGATGCCAGGTGTGAGAAGCTTATCGATGAGGTGGGGAGGGTGTGAATGGGAGCTCTTATCTGTTCTCACACAGAGAAACCACTCCCGCATGTTTCTGCTGTTTATCACATGCCCAAGCCACAGCCCGGCTAACAGCACATTTCTACATGGAAGCTTTTGATCCGAATGGAGCTGTGTGAGAATACGGTTGTCACTCATATTACATAAAATTTCAAAAGAGCAGAAAATCCGTATTACAATTCCAACCATTCTGAAAACCAGAAGAAAGGAATTGGCAACCTGCAATTAATATTTGTGTGCATAATAGTTAACAGGGAAAGCACCAACGGATAGAGATCAGATGTCAAAAAGTGCTACCGTCCAATAATTAACGTCTAGAAGGAAATTAACTTAATACACTGTAGGAGAAAATCCGACCCAAAGAGGGGTGAAACTAGACCCAGGGCGGGAAAGGGGAGATAATTCTACCCGAACACTGATGAAATGTTACTTTCACTTCAGTTTCACCAATTTCATGGCCAGAATGTGATTTTTGTCCCAGAAGTCAACACACCTGTTTCAGGGCACATGTCATCCAGGAGTTTCACCATGCCCTCTCCCTGCAGCGTGGTCCACTTCTTAATAGGGGAGCCACCCCCAATTTTGCTGTATTGCTCCTGAATCTTCGGAGTTCGCCGCTTAGCAATAAACGGCCCTAGTTTGCTGAGGGAGAAAACAAAAGCCAGGAAACTTGCTCAGAAAACTATTAAAAACTGTGTAGGCCGGCTTCCAACTTTAAGCTCTGAATTATGCATAATGAGACAAAATAGAACACCAGTCACAGAACCAAGGGATAGACTTACAGCTCTAGAGCTACTTTTCATGGTACTGCATGCATAACAAACCATACGGGCCAAACATTTGGTTTTCCTACTTTTGCACTGGAAGCGTCATCAAGTCCTTGTCCATGAAAAGCCGGAAGAGAAATTCGTGGACATCGTCAAGTTTCTCAGGCCCACCCATGTTAAGCATAAGAATCCCAGTTCTAGGGTTTCTATGGAAAAATCGAAATAAGAGTAAAAAAGATTAACTGCAGGGCGCATTTTTTTTAAAACATGATTAGGCAACAATCAAATTATGAATAAGAGCAAAGATGCAATGGCTGAATCGTCAGTCATCAATAACTACTTAGCCAGCAGTCACTGAATAACATATAACTGCACAATAATCTGGAATATATCACACCTATACAGAGAGAGAATGGCGTTATCGCGGACGTATTTGTGTGTTAAAGGTAATGCCAGGTCACCACTAAACATGGGCTCCATGTCACTAAACACATGCAAGGACAAGGAGAATAAAAATGCTAAACCCAAATGAATGAATAATGAATGAACGAATAATGGCAGCAACAACATCACATATGTTTTGGCAATAGTGAGAAAATCACATTTCAGTCATTTCAATGACGTAATAAATAAAATAGTTTCTTCCTCGGCTAATAAATACTGAGTTCGTAGCCTGGCTCTCTGAGTGTCTAGTTACTACACGCTTTCTACGTGCTTCCTGTATCCCCATGGTCAAGAGTCATGCTGCTTAGGCACTGGTGTAGGAATGCGTTTCCTCTGATGCACTGGGACCTTGTCCAAGGAGTCTTTTGCACCATGTCCTGCTTTCCCTGGTCGCAGTGTCCATACAATATATAAGAGGTTATGGATGGATGGAAATTGACCCCAAACACGCATTCACCTATTTTCCTGAGCCTGTGGGATGTGTTTGGCGGCTGGTTTAGTGGCAGCTGCTGACTGCCACCTTTTACAGGCAGTGACATATAATCCGACGGCGCTGCCATTCTTCAAAGCTGAAGGGAAAGACAGAAAAGGAAACACTTGGCTTACATCCACCATTTGTTACAGCAGGTAAACCCGGAAACGTACCCACGTTACCATTATAAGCATAATATTCATGGTTCTACAAGTTTCTTAAGTTGTTTAATACAACTATAGGTAAATAGTGCTGTTGGACAAAATTAATAATTCCGTACTTCATTGCTAGCCAAAGGGCGCACGATGCTCTCCTGTCAGTATGCAGGCAGCTAGCTGCGTAGCTAAGGGTGTTATCAATGGCATGCTGTCCGGTCAAACGGAGGCTTTCCGCGGTAAATTAGTGAATCGCCTCGTCGGTAAATAAGGATAAAAGCGCCGATGCATTAGCGGGAGCAGCTGGACGGAGCGAAACTCACGGCGGAGCGAGCGAGTCACGCCTCCCAGGAGTGCCATGTCCGCGGTGCCGGGCTGAAAACGTCCTCCGTCTCGCCAGGAAAGGAGCACTTTGGTTCCTCGCTTTCTCCGGTCATATACTCGCCCGGCGTCCGCCCAGCTCCGGCCGGGGACCCCGTCCCTGCGCTATGACGCCCGTCGGCACGCGCTGATAAGGCACGCGCCACGGCTCGCGGAAGCCCACCCGGAGCGCGCGCCCGACGCGGCGCGCAGACTCCGCTGATAACGACGGCGGTGTCATTAATGCGGCGTCGAGCAGCCCCGTGACTTACGGGAGGGCTTTTTGATGCTCCATATAAGAAACAAAGGCGATATAATGCGCTTATGCGATTTTTATTTTACATCCAGGGAAGTGGGGAATTCTTTCGGGCTGAGTTTGCCAAGTTACATTCCACGAATTTCACAAGCGACTACACGTGGGACCACAAAATATAAAAATAATTGAAAAGTTGTTATTCTTATTGAGGCATTACTTATTAATAATGAAATTACTTATTATAAAGATTAAAAGATCTCATTGTTGTTACTGAGCTACTAATTAAATGATGTTAATAAGCTGATAAAGATAAAATATATGTGTAGAGGAATTTGCATATTTTCTTTTAACAAGTGCATACAGAATATGATGGTCTGGTAAAGAGTGCTATTGATTGGGTTTGAAAGGGGCCAACACTGGTACGTCTAAGATCATTCCAATGACTGGTCAGTAATTTTTATAATAAGTAGGCATTATTCAACCCATTAAGAGCTTCAAACCAAGAGGGATGTTTACTGATAAATTTGATCCAGGACAAAATTTTTACCCATTAAACAGTGTCATTTCTCCAAGACCCTGTAATGGATAAGCGGTTGGACGTTGGGTGGTTGATAATGCCACTTTCCTCCCAGATAAGCGGCTGTATACAGCTTTGCAGCCCGTTTACGACAGTTTACCCCAGTTTCCGTCGTCTTTTCCATGATGCCACGCCCATTTTAAAACTCGCAGTTTGATTGGTGGAGAGCTTGACCTGCCGTCAAAAAAGGTGTCGCAGGGAAGCGCAGGAAGTGACTACTGTTAGTAAAATTTTATTTTCACTACAGCATATCCGGTGACATTTTATGAGAGACATTTTGATATTTTAAATAAGGAAACGCTTATTCTCGAAAAAAAAACATGGTAAGAGTGAAGGTAATCGGGAATGACTCTGAATTCCAGTCTGAGCTTACGAGCGCCGGCTCTAGACTCGCCGTAGTCAAGTTCACAATGGCCGGGTAAGGCTGAAGCCTAGCCGATGGGCTCCATTCTCTGTCCCTCTGCATCCCTTATTGTCCTCATTGCACTCTTTACATGCCCCTCGGTAGTTTTGATTGCGGCCGACGGCGCGGCTGCTTCTCGTTAGCGTTGCGTTTGTAATAATGCTGAGTACACGTTAGTCATCATGCTCTGTAGCCAACGTATGCTAACCTGATACCCGTTTTAGGAGTTTATGATAAGATTACTGTTTGCCCTGCGTAAGTCACGGCCGGTTTGACATTTGTTAGCTAGCCGGCCAGATAATGCCTCGCTGCTTAACACTTTTTGTAAGCGCTCATGTTTTTATATGAGTTTGTCTGCCCTGTCCCAAATACAGCACTACGGCCTAAGGGGTGCAGCCCGTGTCTTATTTCCGAATATGGAGCCGCTGCCGGGGAGCGCTTATTCGCTATCCGGGTGCACAATAAAGCATAAAGAAGGCGCTAATAACGCGGCCGACCCCGCCCGAATAAGAGCCTATTCACTGCGGAGTCAAGTGTTAATACCAGTGGAAGAGTGTAAATCATGCGGGGGGTGATCTATCAGACGGTCAGTCTGTCAGAGATATGAGGCTTAATCTCGGAGTGGAGGTTACAGCTGGAGGCAGAGCATTAGTGACACAGAATAACTCCAACATGGATCTTTCTGTACTTTCAGTTTGCATTGAATAGGAGCCAGAAGAGCATTTTATTGAGGAATAGTTAGGATCGTATGGAATTATATAAGTTGAATACTGTGTTGCAGTATGTTTAACCTACTATTATTAAGTAATTTGTGACAAAAAGGTCAGATGCTGATTGTTCAGTGGGCTTTGTGGCGATTGTTCGCGGGATATATAGATGGCAACCTCATTGTGAAACTCTTTTTTTTTATTGTCATATCTGTCAGGAAAAAAGAGCCTTGTGGCAGTAAGATTTTAAAGTAATCCAAATAAATATTTTTTTTTAGGTGCCGGCCCTGCATTAGAATAGCCCCTGCTTTCAACTCCTTGAGTACAAAGTATCCTCAAGCTGTGTTCCTTGAAGTTGATGTGCATGTATGTCAGGTAAGGTTCATTAGGTGCTAATGTGCAGGCATTGCTTGCAATTGATACGTATCAATTAAGACAATTCATGCAGCAGCAGTGTCACTTTATCTGTAGTCTGACAGGGCAATAATCTATGAGATTCATTACCACTTAATGCTAAAACGAATATTATGTAAACAGTACTTTTTATGTAAAGTGCAGAGATGTGCTACACAGTAACATGAGGGTTAATATTCATTCCTGTAGCCAGAAGTGGGGTTATAGGACTATGATACAGCAGTAGATTGGCAACATTGCTAGACTGGCAATGATAAAGTAGCAGAATCCCCTTCGTAAAAACTGTTATGAGAGATTGTGGAGCACAATCAAAGATTACAAAAGTGTTTACTATCAAAGCCATAAACAGTCCCTAACTGCTTTTATAACATAAACAAAAGTGAGTCTCTATTATGAATATGTAGCGGGACATTGGAACGTAGGAATGTAAAGGATTCTCATTTCCTGTGCTGTAACAAACTCAACCATAAAATAGCTAAGCAATGGAAATGAAGCAAAGAAAATAATCACACCAAAGCTCCTCGACCTATCAAAAGCAGTATTCCTGGTCAGACTGAATGTTCAGATTATGTGGTACTGATTGATTGGTTTATTTTGCAGGCAACTGCTGCTGGAAACAACATTTCAGCAACACCTACATTTTTGTTCTTCCGGAACAAAGTGAGGGTGGATCAGTACCAAGGAGCCGATGCCACTGGGCTTGAGGAGAAGATCAAGCAACACGTGGAAAATGACCCTGGAAGTAGTGAGGATTCTGATATCCCAAAAGGATATGTGAGTACACGGGCCTAACGGGATGTGAAGAGATGGACTTATCTAGAAAAACTTGAAATGTGCAGTTTAGGCTTTGGCAATACAAGGAAAATATTTTACATTTTTATTTTTCTGCTATATCTTACTGAAAATCTAAAAATTAGTCAGCAGAATTAATCAAAAATGTTTTAAGCAATTCTTTAGGCCACTTGTTCAGTGCTAAGTGGAGCAGTAAGTGGACTGGTGGAAGAGCCTCGCCATGCCTCCGCTAAGCTTGATGGGAAATGCAGTCCTTTAAGTCACTCAGCGAACCACAGGCAGTTCTGCTATTGCATGGGTTTTCCAAACATTTGTTGGCTTTTATAGGATAAATGGAGGAATGATGTCTGTATAATGCGAGTCTTTCATTGTCTTATACGTGATTTCATTCCTGACGTGTACATTTTGCTTAACGCTGGTATTTTAGGAACTGTACGTACTTGGTATTCTAACAGGTCGTTGTTTTACCTTTGTGTTTCCCCTCAGATGGACCTTATGCCATTTGTAAACAAGGCTGGATGTGAATGCCTAAATGAAAGTGATGACAGCGGCTTTGACAACTGTTTAATAAAGGACTCATCCTACCTGGAATCTGAGTGTGATGAACAGGTCATTAATTTCTTTTGACTAATTTTTTTACAAATACAAGGCAACAAAAATTCTCCATAGTAGTACAGTGACTACAGGTCATTACTGACATGTTCACAGTTACAAAAGAGAGAACTCAGCCCTACTCACTACTTTGTGTTATTTGTGACGTAACTAATGTGTAAAGAGGTTTAGTTAATATAAGAACATCCTTTTTATTTGGTCTCCAGCTGCTCATTACGATGGCCTTTAGTCAGCCTGTGAAGTTGTTTTCAATGAAACTACATTCATCTGACTTGGGTAAGATTATTCTTCTCTTTTGCCTAAAATCATATACAGTGGTTTGTAATGCCGGTATATCTATGCTTGTCTTTTTTTATGCATAAGCAAGAATATTGTACCCATAAACCCTTTAACGAGTTTTAAAAATGACAGTATATCCTTGCTATCTCTATCAAATATTTGGTATTTGAATTTCCACTGTGCACTTGAATTGCTAGTGCCCAGCTTTCCGATTCTGATTTCCAGCATTTTAAATTCTTGTTTTCTGAAACATTTCTGCTTAAAAGTGGCTCAGTCTTAGGACAAATGTTTAATTGACTTGATGTCAAGTGTTGTGTGTTTTTCCTTGACAAAACAAGCAACTGTTGTAATCATGCTCAGCTCATGCGCCAAAGTCTGTGAAGATCTTCATCAACTTGCCGCGCTCGATGGACTTTGATGACGCTGAAAGAAGTGAGGCTACTCAGACTCTTGAACTGTCAGAAGAAGACTTTAAGGAGGACAGCCTGATTCCTCTTCGCTATGTCAAGTTTCAAAATGTCAACAGTGTCACCGTGAGTCCAGTCCATTTTCATCTCGCTTAATGCAAGGAAACTTCTTACTTTTAAGTAACTCATGCATTCTGATCGATTTGTCAGTTGACCTCTTTTTTTTTAATAGATATTTTAAATAATAAATTTGGGCATGTCAATAACCATGAAACACACATTTCTTCTGACAGCTGTTTGTTAAGTCAAACCAAGGTGATGAGGAAACAACAAAAGTCAATTATTTAACTTTTATTGGAACACCTGTACAAGCTACAAACATGAATGATTTCAAACGGGTAAGTTTAAGTAACTTTTGCACTTATTTAGGGAACCTGCAACGAAGTTGTGGAAGATGTGTATTTTTTCTCATAGAAATTAATCTGTGAATGCACTCTTTTTTTAATGCTTAATTATGAAATTATGGAACTATACAATTCAGCTTTGACCAAAGGTTAGTTACTACTGAGACTAGGTCCATCTCGCATGAAACAAATTTGCTTATCCTCATGGGTAGTCAACTTGATATGGTTTGAGGTTATTCTGCTGTCTGTCCTTAATAGTAAGTTTATTTGCTGAACTGCAGGTTACTGGAATAGCTAACTTAGTCTTTAAATTAATCCTGATTTGCAGAGAAGCTGCAATGTTTATTAAGTTTTACCACCTTTTCCAATATTATTAATTTAATCTGTTATAAATAACCATATACTTGTATAAACAAAATTGTTTAACCCTTTAGGGTTTGAACTTTGATCTGATATGTAACAATATGCATGAATACAATTTCTTTTTTAATCAAATCTAGGTTGTGGGGAAAAAGGGTGAAAGTCACTGAAGAATGAATTAATGAAATAAAGAACAAGACTGGAAATCTTGCTGTAATCAATCAAAGGACTGTCCTATGCCAACATAACACTTCTAAGTTCCAGTGTAACAGTTTATTTTGAGTAATCTTAATTTTTTGGGCTGTGAGAACATTGTTTTGGTCTAGACAACGCATTGCAAACATTTTTATTGTAATCCAGACGAAACTGTAAATAAAGCTAATCCTTTTTTCCAAAGGCAAATTGATGCGTATCATCTTTTTCATGAAACAAATTTAACATGTAACAATTTGCATGGAACTTGGTGAAATACAATTTCACTGTAGGAGAAATAATACTTGCTCTGGCTGCGATATGTAACAGGTCTTTAATATGCAAAATGACTTACTGATGCAATTGTTAAAATACTGTACTGTGTTGCAGTTTTCTGAGCAGTTAAACACTAGCAAGCCAATGAGAACTAGAAAAGGTATTATAAAGAAGTTGGTACTTTAATAAATATATACTTGGATAAAAATTGGAAAAATGTATTGCAATGCTGTTTCTGAGTGGACGGAGTCCTTTAATGTTTGTTGTTGGCATAATCACAGATATTTGTCTGAATTAATTTTCTTTTTGGTGAATGTAATTAACATGGCTACACTATATAATGATTGATCCCTGTTGGGAAATTCTCTTCTCTTCCAACCTTGCTCTCTATGAGAGTAAGCTTAGCCATGAAGAGCAGCCATCTTGTGGGGTACCCAGGGAGTTGGGGGTTAAGGGCCTTGCTCAAGGAGCCACAGGTGTGCCGAACTGGGCTTGAACCGGCAACCTTCCAATTACAGGCATAGAGGCTTAACCTGCTGAGCCACACTTGATTTATTGATTGGGATGCCAGCCTGGCAGAATTTGCTGCCATTCAGGCTGGGTACAGATGCTGGGTGATCAGCTCCCTTTCTGTGAGCTTGTGCGGCTGCCACCTCACAGCTGTACTTGCTCCCAAATGTTTCCACTTCACACTCACGTCACTTGCGGTTAACCAGGGCAGCTCTGGCAAATGTGAAGAACCGACTTGTTGGAAAGATGCCCAGTAGTGTCCGATGACGGTGCCCGGCTGACTAACCCCCTCTGTATGACCACCAACTTGTTGGAAAGATGCCCAGTGGTGTCCGATGACGGTGCCCGGCTGAATAACCCCTTCTGTATGACCACCGACTTGTTGCAAAGATGCCCAGTGGTGTCCGATGACTGTGCCTGGCTGACTAACCCCTTCTGTATGACCACTGACTTGTTGGAAAGATGCCCAGTGGTGTCCGATGTATTTTATATTTTGTCCATATAGTGTATATATAAATTAGTTTCACTGAGAGTATGCACTACATTGCTCAATGACTAAAGATGGCTAGCACATACCTAAAGTTAGGTGGTTCAGTGAGTAGTATCATTACCTCACAGCTCTGAGGTAATGTTCTTCCTGTGTCAGTTCAGCTTATGGCACATATTAGTACTATCACAACTTATTGAGTGTAAATGTAAGCTCTCCACTGTCATCCAGGTTGTCCCCTGTCTCATACCCTGTGTGTCCTGTAATATGGCATATCAGTTGAGGGAAATGCAAAATATATTTTAAAAAGGGGTATACAATTGTTAAAATACAAATAAACATTAAGAACTAGGAAATATATACCTGAATATAGTTAAATGGAAAAGATTGTGAACCCATCAGAATTACCTGGATGTTTGCAATAATTACTCATAAAATGCAGTTTGATTGCAATCTATAATATTTTCAAATCTATAACCTTGAATTATAAAAGTAATTGTTACACCTGTTGCTCCTCCTCTGCGCTTCCTCATAGTCATCCCTTCATGAGTGACTTCATGGGGACAGCTCTACAGGAGCTGAGTTGGCTGACCATCAGAGGACCTGTTCAGTTAATCCAAGAGAATTTCCGTATGCTATCACTTTGTGTCTGGTGCCCTCTTCTGGGAAAGAATATTATTCAATTTCTTTCCTTGTTGGTCTTTGACCTATTGTCAGACCACCCAAGACACCCAAAAATAGATCATTGCTATTTTTTTTTCCCCAGTGCCGCCGTTAGAGGAAGTACAAATTTCAGCATTATGTGACATTTTTATTCTTGCATACCAAATCACAAATCTAACTTCTTCAATTCTGAGAAATGGAAAGTGAGCGATGGGCTTGTTCTAAGAAATTAGTATTACAGATTGTAGAGGCTGAATGGCTTGGCGATGGCTTGCATCATACCTCGAAGGCCGATCATACCAAGTGACATGGAATGGATCCACATCGACCCCACGTAGTCTCTTCACTGGTGTCCCTCAGGGCTCGGATCTTGGCCCTCTCTTGTTCTCCCTCTATACTAAATCTCTTGGTGAGGTCATATCCTCTCATGGATATGCAGATGACACTCAACTCATCCTCTCCTTCCCTCCTTCAGACACTCATGTCTCCACTAAGATATCTGCATGTTTGGCAGACATCTCATCTTGGATGACCGCCCACCAACTGAAACTTAACCCCAGTAAAACTTTACATCCCGGCTGACTCATTCCCCCTCCAGGACCTTGCGATCTCCCTCGGCAACTCCCTGATCTGTCCTTTGGATACTGCTCGCAACCTTTGGGGTTATGGACGATCGTCTGTCCTTTTCCTCACATATCGCTAACCTTTCCCGCTTTTGTCGGTTTCTCCTGATTAATATCAGAAGGATACGTCCATTCCTTTCCACACAGGCTACCCAGTTACTTGTTCAGTCCCTCGTCATCTCCCGCCTTGACTACTGCAACTCTGAGCGCCATTCGTCCCCTCCAACTGATTCAGAATGCAGCTGCTCGACTTGTTTACAACCTTCCCAAGTTCTCCCACACCACTCAGGCATTGATTCAACAAGGTGCTGAAAGCATTCTTTAGAAATGTTGGCCCAAATTGATAGGATAGCATCTTGCAGTTGATGGAGATTTGTGGGATGCACATCCAGGGCACTCAGAAATATCTGAATTAGCACTTCTGATCTTACCTTGAGCTCCTTTCCTAAAAAAAAAAAAACCTCATAGCCTGGGTTTTTCTGAGCTAGTATCGGGAAAAATTTATTGTAGAGTCTTAAAGCACTAATGTAAGTCGCTCTGGATAATGGCGTCTGCCAAATGCTGTACATGTAAATGTAAATGTAGAGTTTTGAGTATTGTTCCATGTAATCTTGGAATTTTTTTCTGCCTTGATATTTTTAAATGTTGACTTCTGTTTTTTTCTTAACCATGTGGTCACATCTGTTTCACAACAGTTCACAAATCCTCAATTCTGTTAATATGATTCAGCTGAAGTTAGACTTGGACTAAGTAAGCACTAGGGCAGTTTGTTCCTTCACCATACCAGCTGCTAACTGACCCAAGCCTACAGGGATTAGATGATCTGATTAAGGCTGATAACCTAAAACACACTGGAATAGGGTCACGTTAATCCATTCATTAATGAGAGAGTTCCAAGGAAGGAACCTACATCAGTTGTTCTGATGGGAAAGACACTAAAAGAATAATCCTTGCTACCTCCCAATTAAGATGTTCTGACTATGGGGCTGTTGGTGATATTCAGACAAACATAGATTTGTCAAAAAAATCTATCTGATCTGATATGTGAACCAAGGGTGTTGAATAGAGATAGAGAGGGAGCCCATATGTGCAGAAACATAGAAGGTAAAAAGGAATCTCTGGTTTTCAATACGGCAGGTAGTCCATTTAGAGGAACGAGCTAACACCCCTCGGAGCACCTGTCTACAGCCACAAGGATAGAAATCAATTCTGGGGAGAAAGGAAGATCTATGACAGTCCATGACAAAAAGCATGAGACAACATCAGAGGGCACAGAGCCTCTCCCCTCCCACACCTAAGATGGTAGGCAGAGGAGAGAACGGTCCAGACCAAGATTTTCTTTCAACCAGCCAGTTCAGCACTTTGTGTCTATGACTCTTTATGTTCAGCTGGCTTGTTGAAACAAAATTTTGGTCTGGACCTTTACTCTCTGGACCTGAACTTGCCTCCTCTGACAGTTGGATCACTTATCATTATTTCCAAC
>JAODKN010000114.1:18624157-18634611 GCA_026774425.1 Petrocephalus zakoni
GCAGCAGTCGGTATGACGAAACAGGACATTTACCCAATTCCTGTGCCCAGTATAGTCATACACACTTCAATGTAAACGTCTGACATCTTCCACACCCTCCGCACGTCAAAAGGACACGTATCAACCCGACTTCCGAATAACCAAATGATATTTTATTTTATATTATAAGCGATAATAAACATGCTACGGTCATGCTATTGGAAAACAAGACACTGCATTTTATACCAATGCAAAATTAATTGACGTAAGTACGGTGCAGCCAAAACCAGCTTCATTAAACCTAAGCATGCATGACAAGGTGAGTAAATGGCTATTTGCATTTTATAAAACTATGCCTACGGTTCAGAAAACTCAAAACCTGACCCCTCGCCTCCTCACGCCAAGGTGGGAAACCACAATAACAAATAAACCCACCCCAGTGCAACGATGGCAGGGAAATACAGAGCATAGGGAAATAGTGCCGCTCAAGCAGTTTAATTTTAACAGAAGTTTGTAAGTTCTCGCTTTGAACTATTTATCGACGGGCTGCCGCCTACGGCCAAGGCTACCTGTCAACGCCCCCTTTCCGTATCCCCCAATTAGAAGCTGGTATTTAAATGATTGATCAACGTTAAACCAATAGGACGCCAGGGTCTGTTTCGTGGAAGGAAGCTGAGGTGGAGTATCTTGTGATCCTTAACACCTACCAAGTAGGAAAAGTTCGCGGGACGGAGCGTGTTGGGATACTGAGCCGACGGGGGAACTGGATACTTTGTTGCGGCGGCACTGTCTGGCTACTCGCGGGTCGCAAAAGGCGGATGTTAATCTGACGGGACAGCCAGCGGATCGTCCCCTTCTGGGCTGTTCCGTTAGCGCCCGAGAGCTCGGAGAAGCAGGAAACTTTCTTCCATACATCGGAGGATCCCGCAGAAGTTGAAGCCGTTTAATGGATCCGGCCGGACTGGCACTTCAGGCGAAATATACAACTGAAAAGTACCTACCAGTACCGTGAAACCAGTTTAGTACAATTTAAATAATGTTATTGATCTATTTTAGGTCTGATCATTGATTTTGTATGTGTAGGTGAGAACATCAATGCCAAAATATAACAAAATATCTCTTTTGCGTGATCGATCGACCATAATTTATTGAATATAGGGCTATATCGGGGCATAGACCTATACGACATATTGGTGTATATTTTTATTAAGGTTAGTGTGCAGTTTGTGAACGTGCCTTGGGCGACACGGGGGACGTGTCCGGTCTTGTGAAATTCTTACCACCGAAGCAGGAGCTTCACTGAGTACCTGCATCTCCGAGGCGCCCCCCCCACCACTAGGCTCGCAGAGAAGCGCCAATGTCTTTGGCGGAGCAGAGTCAGCAGTGGTACCCCACCAGCGTGAAGGTGACAGTGCTGCAGGCCAAGGGTCTCAGGATCAAGGGCAAGAATGGCACCAACGACGCCTACGCCATCATGCAGGTGGCCAAGGACAAGTTCTCCACGGCCGTGGCCGAGAAGAGCGTGTCGCCCGTGTGGAAGGAGGAGGCCACCTTCGACCTGCCGCTCTTCCAGCAGGCCGACCGCAGCACGCTGCACGTCCAGGTGATGCACCGCGCTCTCATGGGCATGGACAAGATGCTGGGACAAGCCATCATCGACCTGGTGCAGCTCCAAGCCAACAGATCCCGCAGCAAAACCGAGTGAGTGCCCCTTCTGTCCAGACCTGCGGGATGTTAAATGAAGGTGCTGTGTGAGACGATAAGGCTGGCGCCTCTTGAAAAGTTTTGCTCGAGTTTTTAGTTATCGACCTCGGGGTGCAGCGTGTTTTGGTCGTTTCATGCTGAGTATTGCTTTCGAATGTCCAGACCCATGAACTTATCGTCTGACTGGGTCACAGGGTGCACCAGTGCTCACTGACAAACTGCCACACTTAAATGCCGGTGGCTCTATCTGCCACTACAAGGACCCCCACTCCCACGGGCCCTGTCTGGGAATCTTACATTTGGACCAATGGCTGAATGAATTGCTCAAGGTCCTTCCGTGTTACAGTATAACAGCCTGGGCTGCTCTACTGTTTATTTATTTTTTATTTTTAATACATTAACTTTCCTAAAAGCTGCCAAACACACACACACACATTTCCCCAAAGCTGTTTTTCAGTGTGGCCTGAGGGGCAGTTAGTAACTGCCCAGGGCGTTGGTCAGTAGATAGCTCTCAGGAGTTTTCAGCTACTGCCTTATTCTGAGTCAGGAAGGTGTGTGTGTATGTGTGTGTGTGTGTGTGTGTGTGTGTAATGAGGGAGGGCAGGGCTGGGACTTTCTGAATGTCCGTTTTGAATGGTTTACATGATCACAGTATCAAACAGACTGATGGTATCGTCTGAGTGTCCCGAAACAAATAGTCTCATTTAGTTTCTGTGTTGGGCATATTATACCTTTCTTAGTTTCTGTGTTGGCAATGCATTTAAATTTGCTTTTCAGTTTATAACTAATTCCCATCCTGCTCTTAATTCTTATTACTTAATATGGTGTTGTAACCCTAGTACAGTTGCAGATCCCGCTGCGTGCGCCTGTGCGTGTGTGTGTTGCCTTTGCCTGTGTGATTAGGCCTTTGTCTGGGCATGTGTTCGTGTCCTTGGTACATGTGCCTGTCCACAGTAGTTCCCTTTATGTGTAAAATGACCTCGCTTTGAAACTCGACCTTCTAGATTAATGTAAATCGAGCTGTTCCCACCTTGGTCTAAAGAACGCGCTTGTACTCACCCCCCAGTGTGGTGGCCATGTGACAGAACCGCAGATTCGCTCCGCATTCCCGTCCTATTACTCTGATGTTTTGGTTTGTGTTGTTTTATGCTCTGATATGAGCTGCTCTGTCAGCATGGGGTCTGTTGGACCATCTGTGAGCCAGTGGCGTTCTGAGGTTAGAATGCCTCTTAAACTGTAACATTAGCTGATTTTTCCTCTAGGAGCCTCAAAAAAGTCTACAGCCTCGTAGGAAAAACTCACAAACGAGCAACGGGGGAAATAACGGCCCAGTCTTTAAGAAGCTGGGTGACTGGCCCAAATGTTTAATTTTAATGTCTTGGAAGCGTATCTGCTGTGGTTCTGCTAGCCAAACCATTCAGCCCGAATGAGAATGTCTAACTGACTGAAGCGTTATTTTTGTACGAACTGAGGCTAGACGACGTCGCTTGTTTCTGTCTGTGCTGGCTTCCACTGCAGAGCCTTTATGCTAAATATCTTCCTGTTAGCGAGAGAGGAGTGCATCTCTGAGCTCCGCCGTTCTGTCTGCCTCCCCGGCTCCTGCCCCCGAATGCTGGGCATCTAGCTACCAGGCTGAAGATGGTGCACCTCTCTGGCAGATGTTCTGATGCCTGAACACACATCTGTCCCGCACAATAGCTTTGACTTTGCTATGGAGTTTAAGGAAAGCCTGGTGTGTGGCTTATTATTTAATGCTAATGTTGCTCTGTGTCTCGGGGGACTTTGAGCTTCTTGTTAGTAACTTCGTGCATAATTGATGGATAAGTGGATGCCGATGTTCTTTTGTTCGCTTTGTTTCCAGCATTTTTTTTTCTCTTTAAGACCCTTGATAGTGATTCTCTCTCACCCCAGTATAATTAGAATGCTCTAAAGGCACACACACCCCATGTGACCCGTTGGCCCCCTCCCGTCCGGCCAGTCGTGCCCATCGTCCCTTTTCTGTGACACTTTGATGGCTGCAGGTAGCACAGGGATTAAGGAACTGAAACTGCAACTAAAAAGTTCCTGAAATGCATCGGCTGCCATATCTGCCGCTTAACTCGTGTATGATTATAACATGTACTCAGGGGCCACAGCTATTTTTCCCCCGAGGGCCAAATTCCATCAGCAGCGCAGCAGATGGTCACTGATGTAAAATTTAACAGCCCAGGCTGAGCGGGCCGCCTACTGGGGAACCCTGGGGAAAGTTAGTAGTTCTATTTTTGCCATTGTAGTTACTGTTATTAACACTGTTATTCAAAAGTGTATGAGAATAGCGCAGCATCATAATTAAATGAGCCATACTGGGTTTCGGATTAAGTATAGGTCCTGTTTTTTCCCTAAACGCAAATGTGGGCACACGCAGGGCTCAGCCGGCACGCCTGCTATTTTGTGATAAAAGAATGTTGTGTCAGCTCTGCTTCATCAAGGCCTTCTGAGTGATACAATGAGCTCTGTAGTGGGACCTGAGGGCTGTGTGTTTGGGGGGGGGGTGCAGAGAGCAGGAATACTATCTCTCCTGACCAGATCAGCTGGCCTGCTTCTGTCAGAAGACCTCTGTGCTAAATAAAAGAAGTCTGTCTGTAGAGGTTTTCTTTGCAGAATGTGAAAGATGGTGCCTCATGGGAAATACTAACCCTGTCACACTCTCACATTAACTTTAAACACTTTCTGAACTTTCTAAGCACTTTTATGTGTTGGGGGAGAGTGGTTATGAATTAAAAGCAAAGCAAGAGCGGATGGCAAGTCATCACGAAAATAAATGTCACGCTTGTCTGTGTGTGAGCGTGCGTATGTGTCACAATCTCCACTTCCTCCTTCTCCTTCCTCTTTCCTAGGCCGACCCATAATGCCGCGCTGCTTCCCCTCTGCTGAGCGAGACGGGTTCCTCTCACACACGCTCAGGTGTGACGGTGACTTACGTACCTCTGCCTGGAGAAGCTCCTAACCCCACCACTGACACGCCCAGTTTGCAAGGGGGTCGCCCAGACCACCCGTTTAGTGAAAAGTTCCTGTTGTTGATTGTGGCCTATGGAGGTCAGATACATGGTTGCCATGGTAATATAACATGATTGGCCAAGGAACTGTTGCTTCATTGTACCCAAAAGCAAGGGCTGGGTCTCTGCTACTTGGTGTCTGCCGCCAAACTCTAAATGATTTAGCTGTATTTGTACAGTGACTATAAAGGTACCTTTCTCCTCTTTCACCTTCTTCTTTCTCCTCTTTCCACCTTCTTCTCCTTCTCCTTTTTTTCACCTTCTTTTTCTCCTTCTCATTCTTCTCCTCCTTCTCCTCCTTTCCTTATTTTTCTCCTTCTTTCCTTATTTTTCTCCTTCTTTCTCCTTCTTTTCCTTCTCCTTCTCCTTCTTTTACCTTCTTCTCCTCCTTCTTTCACCTTCTTCTCTTTCTCTTTCTTTCACCTTCTTCTTCTCCTTCTTTCACCTTCTTCTCCTTTTCCTTCTTTCACCTTCTTCTTCTCCTCCTTCTTTCACCTTCTCCTCATTCTCCTTCTTTCACCTTCTTCTCCTTCTTTCACCTTCTTTTTCTCCTTCTCATTCTTCTCCTCCTTCTTCTCCTCCTCCCTTTCCTTCTTTCCTTATTGTTCTCCTTCTTTCTCCTTCTCCTTCTTTCACCTTCTTTTCCTCCTTCTTTCACCTTCTTTTCCTCCTTCTCCTTTCACCTTCTTCTCCTTTTCCTTCTTTCACCTTCTTCTCCTTCTCCTTCTTTCACCTTCTTCTTTCACCTTCTTCTCCTTTTCCTTCTTTCACCTTCTTCTCCTTCTTCTCCTTTTTTCACCTTCTTTTTCTCCTTCTCATTCTACTCCTCCTTCTTTCCTTATTTTTCTCTGTCTTTCTCCTTCTCCTTCTTTCACCTTCTTCTTTCTTTCACCTTCTCCTCCTCCTTCTTTCACCTTCTTCTTTTCCTTCTTTCACCTTCTTCTTCTCCTCCTTCTTTCACCTTCTTCTTCTCCTCCTTCTTTCACCTTCTTCTCCTCCTTCTTTCACCTTCTTTCACCTTCTTCTCCTTTTCCTTCTTTCACATTCTTCTCCTCCTTCTCCTTCTTTCCTTATTTTTCTCTGTCTTTCTCCTTCTCCTTCTTTCACCTTCTTTCTTTCACCTTCTTCTCCTCCTTTTACCTTCTTCTTCTCCTTCTTTTACCTTCTTCTTCTCCTTCTTTTACCTTCTCCTTTCTCCTCCTTTTCACCTTCTTCTTCTCCTCTTTCTTTCACCTTCTTTTCCTCCTTCTTCTTTCACCTTCTTCTCCTTTTCCTTCTTTCACCTTCTCCTCCTCCTTTCACCTTCTTCTTCTCCTTTCTCCTCCTTTTCACCTTCTTCTTCTCCTCCTTCTTTCACCTTCTTCTTCTCCTCCTTCTTTCACCTTCTTCTCCTCCTTCTTCTTTCACCTTCTTTCACCTTCTTCTCCTTCTTCTTCTCCTTTTTTCACCTTCTTTTTCTCCTCATTCTTCTCCTCCTTCTCCTTCTTTCCTTATTTTTCTCTCTTTCTCTTCTCCTTCTTTCACCTTCTTCTTTCTTTCACCTTCTTCTCCTCCTTCTTTGACCTTCTTCTTCTCCTTCTTTCACCTTCTTCTCCTTTCTCCTCCTTTTCACCTTCTTCTTCTCCTTCTTCTTTCACCTTCTTCTCCTCATTTTTTCACCTTCTTTTTCTCCATCTCATTCTTCTCCTCCTTCTCCTTCTTTTTCCTTATGTTTCCTCCTTCTTTCACCTTCTCCTTCTTTTACTTCTCCTTCTTTCACCTTCTTCTCCTCATTTTTTCACCTTCTTTTTCTCCTTCTCATTCTTCTCCTCCTTCTCCTTCTTTCCTTATTTTTCCTTATGTTTCCTCCTTCTTTCACCTTCTCCTTCTTTTCCTTCTCCTTCTCCTTCTTTCACCTTCTTCTCCTCCTTCTTTCACCTTCTTCTCTTTCTCTTTCTTTCACCTTCTTCTTCTCCTTCTTTCACCTTCTTCTCCTTTTCCTTCTTTCACCTTCTTCTTCTCCTCCTTCTTTCACCTTCTCCTCATTCTCCTTCTTTCACCTTCTTCTCCTTCTTTCACCTTCTTTTTCTCCTTCTCATTCTTCTCCTCCTTCTTCTCCTCCTCCCTTTCCTTCTTTCCTTATTGTTCTCCTTCTTTCTCCTTCTCCTTCTTTCACCTTCTTTTCCTCCTTCTTTCACCTTCTTTTCCTCCTTCTCCTTTCACCTTCTTCTCCTTTTCCTTCTTTCACCTTCTTCTCCTTCTCCTTCTTTCACCTTCTTCTTTCACCTTCTTCTCCTTTTCCTTCTTTCACCTTCTTCTCCTTCTTCTCCTTTTTTCACCTTCTTTTTCTCCTTCTCATTCTACTCCTCCTTCTTTCCTTATTTTTCTCTGTCTTTCTCCTTCTCCTTCTTTCACCTTCTTCTTTCTTTCACCTTCTCCTCCTCCTTCTTTCACCTTCTTCTTTTCCTTCTTTCACCTTCTTCTTCTCCTCCTTCTTTCACCTTCTTCTTCTCCTCCTTCTTTCACCTTCTTCTCCTCCTTCTTTCACCTTCTTTCACCTTCTTCTCCTTTTCCTTCTTTCACATTCTTCTCCTCCTTCTCCTTCTTTCCTTATTTTTCTCTGTCTTTCTCCTTCTCCTTCTTTCACCTTCTTTCTTTCACCTTCTTCTCCTCCTTTTACCTTCTTCTTCTCCTTCTTTTACCTTCTTCTTCTCCTTCTTTTACCTTCTCCTTTCTCCTCCTTTTCACCTTCTTCTTCTCCTCTTTCTTTCACCTTCTTTTCCTCCTTCTTCTTTCACCTTCTTCTCCTTTTCCTTCTTTCACCTTCTCCTCCTCCTTTCACCTTCTTCTTCTCCTTTCTCCTCCTTTTCACCTTCTTCTTCTCCTCCTTCTTTCACCTTCTTCTTCTCCTCCTTCTTTCACCTTCTTCTCCTCCTTCTTCTTTCACCTTCTTTCACCTTCTTCTCCTTCTTCTTCTCCTTTTTTCACCTTCTTTTTCTCCTCATTCTTCTCCTCCTTCTCCTTCTTTCCTTATTTTTCTCTCTTTCTCTTCTCCTTCTTTCACCTTCTTCTTTCTTTCACCTTCTTCTCCTCCTTCTTTGACCTTCTTCTTCTCCTTCTTTCACCTTCTTCTCCTTTCTCCTCCTTTTCACCTTCTTCTTCTCCTTCTTCTTTCACCTTCTTCTCCTCATTTTTTCACCTTCTTTTTCTCCATCTCATTCTTCTCCTCCTTCTCCTTCTTTTTCCTTATGTTTCCTCCTTCTTTCACCTTCTCCTTCTTTTACTTCTCCTTCTTTCACCTTCTTCTCCTCATTTTTTCACCTTCTTTTTCTCCTTCTCATTCTTCTCCTCCTTCTCCTTCTTTCCTTATTTTTCCTTATGTTTCCTCCTTCTTTCACCTTCTCCTTCTTTTCCTTCTCCTTTTTTCACCTTCTTCTCCTCCTTCTTTTCCTTCTTCTTCTTTCACCTTCTTCTTCTCCTCCTCCTTTCACCTTATGTTTCCTCCTTCTCCTTCTTTCTCTCCTCCTCACTTAGACATCCCCTTATCCTGAGATTGACTTGTTGTCTCTGGAACTGAATTAAACCTGCAGGCACAGATCTACCTAATGAATGTGCAGGTTTACAGAAACACATGCTGCATTTATCCAAGCATCTTTTCATCAGATTCTCTGTCCCGCATCGAATTATCATCTTAGAAATAGTCTGGTACTTTGCTTTTTTTCATTTCCCAGATACGGCTAAATTAGGGGGCAGCTGGGTGAGAGGTCAGTGTGCGTGACAGACACGGGATGAAATGGGAAGCCTCGCATCAGGTGCTGTGCGTGATCGGGACGCAGAGAAAGCGCTTATGGATCTCAGCACTGTTAATCGGTCTAGTGTGACGTGCTGTGAGGGCGTTTCTCTGGAGCAGTGGGCTAAGTGACAGTAAGAAGGAATAACACAGAGACACACTGAGACTCACACAAGAAAACGGACAGAGAATAAGACCGGCAGCTGCTAGGCCCTCTGCTCTCTGTCCCTCCTTTTGTGAAGAAGTTATTCACTAGGGGTTGACCAAAATAAGTAGTCATTAGAAACAAGAATCTTTGGAGGTGTTTAATTGCCCTCTTTTTACTGTACGTGCTGTAAAATGTTTATGCAAGCACCAATCAGTGTTGAACATGTAAAGTACCCTGAATGTTCTTGAACAGGATATGGTTAGAGAGAGAAAAGAGTGAAGCTGGGAGTTAGTCTTCTGTGCTTGAATGTGCTGAAGTGGCAAAGTTGAACTTTAAGGTGAATAAGATTAGCAGAAATCCTGTGACCCTGTGATTTCCCTGTTTATTCTTGGCGCCTGTTTGTTTTTCAGCTCACTTCCAGTTGCTGATGGCAGCACTATGGCCAGAGCCGCACCGTGTTGTTATGACCTCTTCTCTCACGTTGGCCCTGACATTCCTTCCTCGGGTCCTTCTGGCGTCAGACGGGGCTGGCTCATGTTTGTTTCTGGAATGCCTCTGTTGCAATTTCTGTTAGTCGTCGAGTGGTAACAGCCCCAGAAAACCATGCAGGGTTGTTCAGGAGGATCCACCTGACTGGATGGTTCAGAGCGTTGCCTAAATACACACCCATCCCTGTGTTCAGGGTACATCTCTTCACTCACCTTTTCTGTTCACCTAGCGAGCTACACAACAAGTTCATTCTGGTTTGTGATGGGGGTTGGTACGTCAGTGGCCGGAAAAACACAACATGTTGTAACCTGTGTTAGTAAAACCGATTGTTTACATGAATAGGGAAACATTCCTGTTAAATGTCAGACGTTCCACCAGGGGTGGAGTAGTTAAGGACATGAAGGTTGTTAGGGTTTTCTTTAGTGTCATTGAGCTCCAGCTACGTAAATAGATTCTCTTTCGAATAAGCATGAAATAACTAGAATAGAGATTTTAATCATCCCCATCTATCCCATCTTGCTCTCCATGAGACACAGAGACAAACATGCAGGTGAAAGTAAGTTTGGTGGTCCCAGTGCCAGCTCAGCCAGCATGCCGCACTCCTGGAGATGGGGATTAAGGGCCTTGCAACTCTGACCCTGAAATTTACGGGCAGTCCTTACCCACTGAGCCACACATTTGGGGACGCTGTATGTTTTACCTACTATTCACAGTCAAACAAAAACCAGTGATTTTATTAGTGATCTAGTTGTCGGTCTACCACATTGTAACAACGCCTACCTGACGGGCTATCGGGAAGGCTTTCCACAAGATTTTTGAGTGTGTCTGTGGGAATTTTTGGCCATTCATCCAGAAGAGCATTTGAGGTCTGATGTTGGACGAGAAGGCCTGGCTCACAGTCTCCATTCAGGTTCATCCCAAAGGCTTTCGATGGAGTTAAGGTTAGGGCAATGACAGGCCAGTCAAGTTCACCCAACCATGTCTTTATGGACCTTGCTTTGTGCACTGGGGCAGTCATGCTGGAACAGGAAAGGGCCTTCCCCAAACTGTTCCCACAAAGTTGGAAGCATAGAATTGTCCAAACAGTCCTCGGGGAACATCGGACAGTCCATGTTTTTGCTCCCTCCTAGCTCCCAGCCAATCAGGAACACCGAATACCTGGTACCGGTGTGCTGGGAGCTGAGAGGGAGCAAAAGTGTGGACTGTCCGGGATTCTCCGATGATTGGGTTGGGAAACGCTGTGCTAAAGCATTAATGGCGCTTTTCCACTGCATAGTACGGCACGACACGGTTCAGTTCAGCTCACTTTTGGCGGGTTTTCCACTGGGAA
>JAODKN010000114.1:18660342-18680006 GCA_026774425.1 Petrocephalus zakoni
ATACATGTGGCTCCCGGCTGGCGTGGACTGCGAGATGGGGAAGGTGGGCTAAAGGAGAGCGAGAAACGCACAGAGCTCTGCCACCGCCTTTTCATTTTATTATTTTTTTAAAGGCGCGGAAGCTTCAATTTTTTTTTCATAGTATATAAAATATGGTAGACACCTGTCATCGTGGCAAAAAGTGACTCTACCGAATACTAATACGCAGCGTCCGAATAATGCAAACAGAATATTTCAATTCTATTGCCGTCTTTGTTTCCGTTATCAGGTGACGAGCAATTATTTTGTACGCTAAATATTTTCTGCTTGAGTGTGTTCATTTGCAATTAAGATACCGTAGTGACTCGATCTCAGTCACTCCAAATGTTCACGTACAGGAAAGTCACGCGTGGGAATTCGAGGGGAAAAATGCCAGTATTGTTAACATTGTTCACAATCTAGCTGTTGCAGTATAGCTACGGGATGGGGACACCGGACTATCCATAGCAAGATACATTATAGCTATGCGTTAATTTGATATTTTTAATAGTGGACCAGAAATCCATAATGACGAGTTTTCCTGGAGGGGTCTCTGCAGTCTGTGGCCCCTTGCTGGCTGACTTTGTTCCCAGCCCGTGTGCCTGGTCATGTACTGTGCTTTTCAGTCTCAGCCCGCAGAGAGGAAGCAGTAGGCTGCCATAGTTAGTCTGGAAAAAAATCCTTTTTTTATAAATAGACTGGATGAATGCTGTTGGTGGCAGTTAGGCCAGCCATGTTGAGGGCAGCGGTGGGAAGGAGGGCCGTAGAGCATACGCAAACCAGACAAACAAACCACTCCAATGGACTTTCCATTGTGCGGCGACCCCCTTTGCTCGGTTAGCCCGGGGCGGAATGAAAGGCTAATCGCCGTGGCGCGGATGCCCGCTCCTCCTACGACTGCCTGTCCCATCACCCATCCTGGTGCTCTGCATTGCTGTGGCACGCCCATCCAACCCACGGGGATCGCTGAGTGCATTCAAGGCTGGGTAACGGGGACACTACAGAACTGTTCATTCGCCTCTGGCGTTCCTCGGTGGCCATGTAAGCCAGTAATGGGGCCGGTGTTTGTCTGCTTGGCTGTATAATAACCTGCCTTCAAGCTGAAGTCCCTGTGCTGAGATCAGAGATTCACCAAGCGTGTCAGACATCCATAAGCATGAAGGAGCAAAGGAAGGGCCACCTCTATCTTTTCGGGGGCTACAGGCAAAGGGTTACTTGGGAGGGCCCCCCTACCCAGAAAACTGATGACCATTTAATTTCCTCAGCACCGCAGGTAATTGGGGAGCCCTAGGCAACTGCATGTAGTGCCTATAGCCAGGGCCAACTTTGGATACAGCTTCAGACCACAGAAGACAAAGGTTACACCTGTACAGAGATGCTAACGAGCTCCCTGGGGGACATGTCTTCTTGAAGATGAATTTAATCAGGTTGTTATTGGCTGTGTGTCTCCATACATGTGTATTGCATTCCAGAGCAAGTCTCCATGACACCGGTTCTCAGGGCAGCACGGACTGCAGGGGTGTGGTGTGTGTGTGTGTGTTTGGGGGGGGGTGAGCCTACACCATTCATCACCCAGCGTCGTCACATAGCCACTCACCTGAGGATCCCTCATCTTCTCTTCCAGGATGAGCCTAATATTGTGAGAACAAATGCTGTCTCCCATATATCCTGACAAACTCCGTAATGGACTCATCCATCGATCTACAACCCCACTAACATTTGGAGACCCATTATAGTATATGACTGAAAGGTACGAAGTGATGATCACAGCCTGCTTGTTATACTTTCAGGGCACTGTGCAGCTCAGTGGGTTCGGATACTGTGTTTGTGATTGAAAGTCACTGGCTGAAATCCCTGGCTCAGTAGAGTGATTTCACCATTGGACCCAAAACCTAGAACCTTAACTCCCAGGGTTACGGGCAAGCTGACCAGCTACAGTATATGCTGTTTTGGATAAATGTCAAAAAATGCTAAATGTTTCAACTTCGTAAGGCTCCCGGGAGGAAAACATTCCACGCTTCTTGTGAAGTTATCGACACATTATCTTGTGACCTTCTCTCTGACGTTAATTGCATTCTCATCATGAGTACCTGTTAATCTCCACGAGGACTCTCCAGTTTAGTTAACGCAGAGACGTCTTTCTGTCTACGGAGATTTTAAAAAATATCTCTCCCACCCAACATATCTGAAATATTATAATCTACTGTTTTTTCAAGTGTTTTCTGTTGTTCATGTTAAGTAAGGAGTTCTTCACAATGCAATTCAGATTATTTAATAGTGATATTTTTACTGTCATCGACATTGTTTCCAATCTCCACGGCTTAATTGTTTGACCTTTTGTGGTGGTGTCGCGCAATTACCGTTTGCGGAATAGATGTTTCATTAAATGAAAGTATGCATGACTTTTGGAATCAACAGATATCTCCCTCAAATCTGCCATTAACACAAACTGACTCTCGGCCCACCATTGTCCTTCAGAAACCCCTACAGCATCGATCATTCCTCTTCAGCTTTTTTAACTCACTGTTTTTATTCATCTCACGCAGCGGTTTTACTCTGACTATGAACAACTGCCCATGCAATTGTGCCATTTTTTAAATTAAAATATCCCGTCTGTGCAGCACTCATTTCGCACCTTGCTTAGCATATTCATTTTGCCTTTGGCATCGCAAGGCAGATATGCCCTTTGGCTACACCCAGGCTTCTTATCTTTACACTTGAGTTGCAGGGTTCACCTCAAGGCCACTGAGAATTATGCCGCCCTCTGCTGGCTGGTGGATTTAAATGCCTAGTCCAGGGTATTCTTCATGTGCAGAGAGTTTATTTTAAGATTTTTTTTTATTATTATTTTAAGATTTTCTCACCTATCTGTCCGCCTGACCCTCTGCAGCTCCTAGCTGAAACATGCAATCAATCTATTGGTGGCCCATCAGCTAAAACAGGGACATGGCTTTCCTTCAGAAGAGTAATTTAGCTGTTTCTCATTGCAAGAAATAGTTATCTACTTTGTTCCCCTGCCAGCATTACAAATAAAAGCATGCATTTTTCTGTTGGGTTATCAAACATTAATCTGGCTTTCCATTTTATACCTGTCTTAGACTGTTGCTCTGTTTCATACAAATGCATCCTAGAACAGTGTGGACTGTTTGGCAGGGAGCGACACTGTGGGCCATCTGGGGCTCCCCGAGGATCAAACTGGGGGACACTGTCCTAGAGCACTGAGGCAAGCGTTTTCTTATTTTCTCAATATGGAGGCTGATTCTTCCATTCTTTCTTGAACCATCACAGGGCCCAGCAGTAATAGCTGACAAGCAATGCTATTAAAGTTAAAATGATGTCATTTAAATTCTCCAGGCATTATTAATTAAGGTAATCTTCCGCCTACTGGCCCTGCCTTATTTGCATGTGAACTGACGGAGAGCAGATTGCAACTGATCAACAGGCAATAACCTAATTGTTCAGAAAAATGAATGCCAAAGCTATGACTGTGAGGTAATGCCAATGCCAGCTGTGGTACCAGGCACAGCTGGTGAGCAGCAGGCTCTCGATGTGCACATTCTCGCTGTATCTGGGTGTGTCCTTCCCACGGCCTGTGTATTTTCTATTTTTGGCACTTAGCACCTCAAAGATGTGATGGAGGCTTTGCGAAGCTATCCAAAGGGCTCCAGAGCTTGCCATTAGGTTTTGGGTTCAGAATCGAAAGTTTGACCCATCTTCCAAGCACTCATTGCGGTGGATCTAAGCGAGGGTCCTCATGGACACCCACCAGCAGCGGTCCTGCTGGGACATCTTCATGATGAGGCTTTACCTAGGAGAGGAACAACACTGTAGAAGGACATATTATGGCCCAGGTAAAGCGGCACTTTGATGAACCAAGTGTAATGTCCTTATTAAAGTGTTCTTTCAACTATGTAAGGCAGCCAGGAACTCACAAAGCCCTTGGTCAAGTTAAAGGTCCTTCAGCTTATTATGGGTATTAACCATCATCTCACACTTTGTCTGTGGCTTATTGGTAACAAGAATTGACAATATTAACAAGACTTGTACAACAAAACAACTGACCACTACTGTTTTAACGTGTTTGTCTTTTTTGTATGTATTTTGTGGTTCTAGCTTTTCAGGAGGGCTCCTTTGATCGGTTGAGTTTTGAGCCAATTATTTCTCAGAATCCATATGCCCCTATTAGCCTCCAGTTCCCCATCACTAATTGTCATGCCGAGACATTTTAATTAATCACTTATGACATGGTCAGATCTCTCGGGTTTGGTCAGAGCTGCCGGCTTTTTGTTTTAAATGAATGAGAGACTTGAATGAGACATTAGGGTCTGTGAAAACTGTTTAACTGTGAGTCATGCTGTTAGTTGTAGTGCCCATTAAAGGCGGGATCGGATTGTCCCAAATAGCCTAATGTTCGCACTAGCAAGAGGCGTGGCTCAACTGGGACTAGAGCTGGTGGCAAACACACTTAATAGCAGGCTAAGCAGGCTAAAATCTGGGCATTGAGGTCGTTTTCCAAAAACAACTTCAAAACTGACTGCAGCCTCCCCTCACGATGGGGGCGATGTCACCTTATCAGAGTAGCGTGTTTCTCAACCCAGTCCTTGGCGAGCACGGACAGTCTGGGTTTTTGCTCACTGCCAGGCAGTCCACATTTTGGTTCCCTCACAGCTCTCTAACGGATATGGACTGTGTGGCAGGGAGCTGGGTGGGAGCAAAAACCTGGACCGTCTGGGGGTCCCTGTGGACCGGGTTGGGAAACATCTCTGTGAATTGTGCTGGTACTGTAAATGCGTTATTTACTCTAAGAACTGAAGTTACCTTAAGCTACATCAGAGCTTGGCATCTGGGGGCAGGGTTATCTCTCTCAGGTGGAGAAAAATAGATCTGTTGGTATTAATTATACTAGAGCTGTTGCCATAAGCCATGGGTCCCTACGAGGCCTCTCTCAGCGCAGTCACAAACTCGAGGCTGTGTCTGCCAAACCGACAGGTGATTCTGTTGATGCTTGGAGTCGCACAGTATAGTATCGTTGGTGTTCTGATTCTGACCCGCATCCACAGCAAACGCTTCTCAGCAAAACCCTCCCATCAGGAAAAAAAGCCGTCAATCTATAACCGGCAACAAGCCGCAGCAGCAGTCATCTTCTTCATTATCAGGATGTTTATTTGTAGGGCTGGTATCGATTGCTACTTATAGCAAAGATGTTACAGCAGTGTAGTATTCTGAGGGAAATTTAATCTTGCTGTAATACCTGCTGGTCCTATTGCAATGGATACAATACAGCTAGATCATTCTCTTTTGCTATAAGACACACAAATTGTGTTCAGTACTATGAGGTCAAAAATTGTGTGTGATTGTTTTTGTGTGGGTTCTTAAAGTTTTTCTCAAATGCTTACACACATTTCTGAAGACTCTGGCTTTCCTCCACCAGTGGAAAGTTCAAGACCAGAAAGTACAAATCCAGGCCAAAATTTTGTTTGGACATGCATACCTCTCGCTGGGTGATGAATATGTGTAATAAGGTCACTGTCCAGTGCATTTTGCAAACGGTCCAGAAGACAGGCAGTGTGGTAGGGTCCGAGCCCAGCACGGTGAGGGAGCTCCCCACGCACGCTGATAGCTGCACATGTGGTAATCTTACCACCACGTTGACCAGGAACATCAACTGTGGCACGCTGCCCAATGATTCCTGCCACACGCTTCCTTTTGGTGAGGTTGAAGCCAGCCTCGTCCACCAATGCATATTCCTGTGGGACATCACTGCAATCCAGCTCTCACACTCTCTGAAAAGGAACGCATTGCAAACCAAATCATGGTGCTATATAACGAATAAGCATTTCCATCGATAGTGTCTATGTACCCGCACACACTGTACCAATGCCTCATTTCCTTTACCCCGTCCGAATTTCTTGCAAAAGGTATTTCATAGAGTTGTTTCATTCTTATACTCTTCTTCCGAAGAAGCCGGTGTCCTCTGTACTTATGCTGTGGATATTTGCAAATGTCTCATTAATGTCAAGAACCGCCTGCCTTATTTCTCTCAGAGAGACAGCATTGTTGGCCGCTACCATATTCACTATTCCAGCTTCTTGCTCAGGAATAAAGAGCCTCCCACGCCTTGATGGTCTTCTTTCAACTCTGAAAAACACAGAAATGATCAAGTGCTCAATCATATCTTACTGTATCATTGGAATATATATATATATATATATATATGTGTGTGTGTGTGTACAATAGAGTAATATAAAATATGAGTACATGTACTGCACTTCACAGTTTACTGCAATGTACTACAAGTGTGGCCTGTAACACAGAGGCTCCAGTTAGCTGTTTTCTTTATAAATTGTTGAATGATGTAGAACATGACAGATGGGGCTGCACATGTTGACCTGCTTCTCTCATGGGCTACCCGTGTTTGATGACACGTTCAGCTTGTGTAGCCCGTATCTCATTTGGGGCTGGCTTAACATTATACTCCATTGGGGCCCAGTACTATCATAAAAACTAACCCTAGTTTGTTAGGATGGCTAACCCTAATATGGGGACTTAGGCTGACACTACAGCTGTCAGCTATCATCTCTGTATTCTTGCACTCATGCATGGTTGCACATATGCTATAGACCAGACACTCATGCACATTTGCACATATATGCACTTTTGCACACTACCACCTGGACATTCCATTTATTTCCATTTTTTTACTTCAATTTAAATTTTTTGTCTTTGTATAGATAAGTTATTATGCTTCTTATATATATATTTTTGGAAATCTTTTTTTATATTTTGTTCTATTTTCCCATGTTTCACCTAAACTTGCTCTTATTTTATTCCACTGTTTATTTCTTGTTAATTGTTTTAAATTTTTAAAGGTCGTACAAGCATTTCACTACATATTGTACTGTGTATGACTATGTACGTGACAAATAAAAATTTGAATGTGAATTTTGAATTTGAAAGTATGAAATATGCTACCAAATCCAGGCAAGATGTGGTTTCCCCTCTGCTGGGAGCCCAGGACTATCATAAAATCCACATTTGAATTCTGAGAAGCCCATAGTTTTGGAAATACTAACCATAACTAGGGTTGGCTAACCCTAATAAGGAGAGTGACACTACGGGCTGCTGGGAAATATGAAATACTGTATTGTCTGAGAAATGGCATCTTGACCTGACTTTCTTCATGCGGTTGTCATGAACCTGTTCCATTGAGGTCACAGTTTTGTCACTAATTAAAGAGTGTGTGCGAAATCTATGTCAGTGCTTGGGAAAAAAAGGCATGGGAGACTATGATGAAATTTGTGTGCAGGACCAGAGATATGTATGATATGTTTAAAGAGTTCATAATGAGACTTAAGTGCAGTAGATCTGTGTAGTGATAAGAGACTGTATCTCAGGTAAGGGACTTTGAGAATTGTGTGCCAAAGTGCAATAATAGTGTGTAATCAATTGAGAAAAAAACTATAGTATTTTGATTTATATCTGTTGTTTGAACTCATATAGACGTCAGTGGGGGGGGGGGGGGGGGGTATGTCACGGGTGGGAGAGTCACGTGATCCCATTAGCATGGATTGATTTCCTTCTCCTGTCCTTATACATTTTGCGTGTTGGCATGTTCTGTTCCGTTTCGGCATTTAGCCAAGCCGGATCTTCAATCCATCACCTCATAATGCCAGAGCGGAAAGGTGCTCGCGTGCTTTTTTCCTTTTCGTTGGACATTAATTTATCTGGAAACTCTTTCATTTCCCCGTTACTCGCGCCAACGTATCCAGCCCTGAAAAGAGAGCATTAAAGTGGTATTTCCTGCTACTCTGTTCCACATTCAGCGCAGATCCATTGACACGTAGCATTTGTATTAATAGAATAGAATGTCTTTTATTGTCACTGTACACAAGTACAATGAGATTAAAGACCCACAATATACAGTACTGTGTGTGTGTGTGTGTGTGTGTTCCTTAACCAAAGGACCTCACAAGTATAGCGAATTCTCAAAAAAAACATGACTGGTGAAGTAAATCTTTGGTCCTCGCTACTTCAGACATCATTTTATAAAAATCTGATCATGTCTGTGTGTGTCTGAGTGTGTGTGTGTGTGTGTGTGTGCTTCTCTCTCTTTGAATTTCATCAAGGCTGTAACAGTGTGGCTGATGATTTGCCAAACCACTGGGACTCTGCACATAAACAGAAACTCCTGAGGATGCCCTGGATATTCTGTACTGGAAAAATTTACTTAAATAATAGAGAAAAAAACAATTGTCTATCAATGCAGGAAGAGACTGGAATTCAAACTTTGCAGTGGCCACATTGCTTGCTGAGAGGAGGCTGGTCATTTCTTAGCCGCACATACTGATTAAGGGTGATTTTCCAACCTGAAGACCCTGCTGTAGGACCCTTGAGCCGGATACTTGTCCTGAATTTCTCCAGTAAAGATATTTGACCATATTAATGTCTAAACAATGTAAGACACTTTGAACTAAATTTACAGCTAAGCTTAAATGTGTACCACCTGGGGGGTGGTGGTGAGCCTGGATTCTCTCCTGAGCTTCCGCTATTGTTCATGCACAGATCGGCGTTTCGGCTGAGCTGCAGAAATACCGGGCTTTTTGAATAAGGTATGGTTTCTGTGAGTTACAATAAAGGATTGCTGGAATATGTTCATTAGCTTCACCGTGTCACTCTGTTCCAGTCCTGCCTTAGCAGCACAGAAAAATTATTGCCCTTTAAATACAGCGAGAGAATACATACTTGGGAAAATGTGTCAACAGAATTCTGCTCCCTTTACGTGTACCTGCCTTGTTTTTGTTATGTTTTATTGGTGCTGTGGTGGGCACAGCATGTTCCTCAGCAGGGTAAGATTGCTGGCTCGAATCCTAACCCCCCACTGCTCAGGGAGTAGTGTCCCTGACCACAAAAAAATAACATTTGTAACTTTGGGTAAAAGTGTATACTAAATAAATGTAATGTACAATGATATGATACACGTGTGGATGCTGATCCGGTTGCTTGGATGCCTGAAACACCTATAATTTGTGTCCTGCAATAATCAAGCTGGCTGGAGTTGGTTTTGATCTTTGTTCTAAGTGTTTTTTTCCTCTGTCGGTCCGCATGGTGATGCACGTAAACCCTGGAAAGGCAGGCGGTGTAGTTTGTGCTGTCTTTCTCCGGGTTGCGTATTGCCTGGTTTCTGACAGCGCGGTGACTTCACAGGCAAGCCGTCTTTGGGGAGGTAAACACGGTAATGCGTCCCCATGCAATTTAACATTTATTACTTTGGTGTGAGGCTCCTGGCCTGCGAAAGTAATAATGCAAAAAGCACCGCTAATATTTTCGGTTTTACTGTGCTGATATTACCGTATTAGTCAGTAACCTCGGATGTCGTAATGTTTTAGAAAGGTATTTTAATGATAGAATCATATTACTCCGATCCGTCTATATTCTATCCCCCTCGGTTGGCACTTCAGCTCCCTGAATGAAATGAAATATGTGGCACTTGATATGACAAAGCCTGTGCTAATTGCTAATTCAACGTTTTACTAACAGGGCCAACGACGTTTTGCCACCATTCTCTGCGAAGCTCGGTGAATAGAATGCAAATATAAATTGCCCCCATTTTAAATCCAATTACTGCACCATTGTTTTCAGTTTCAGTTTTACCCGAAGAGCAGAAAAATAATTTAAGGACTTAATAAGTGGATCCATGGCAGATTAAAACTCGGCGGTAGGTGAAAGTGCGTATAATCGCTTCATTTCTCGGGCATTTAACCTTATTCGGTTAGTAATAGAGACATACCTGCAATAAAAGTCTTGCAAGAAAACGCAAACTGTGGAGGGATGGATCCAATTTAATACAGTATTTTTACAAACCAGTTTTAAAAGAAAAAGGTTTCATTGCAGTGTCACATGGAGCAGAAACGGAGAACTTGCCGATATGAGAACGGTTCCTTGGTCGCCTTAAAGGACACGAAGGGATGCCGCTTCTGATGCTTTGTAGGTAGAGAAGTTATTCAGTGATGGTGTGGGTGGGAGAGAACTTCAAGTGAATCCATGGCTGTGTTTGTTGACCTCTATTTGTCAGTTTTGAAAGTTTACTAATGTCCAAGCCTGACTCACTGAGTGACAGCTGCCCCTGGTGGATTAATGGGTGTCTATGGGCCTTCAGGTCAGGTGAATGTGTCTTCATCCTTGAAAGTAATCATTATCCAGGCACCTTATGCTCAGAACCCCCCCCCCCCCCCTCCACACACACACACACACACAAGGTATCTCCAACTTGCTTTGTAGTGCAAAACAGACCCTGCAATCCCTCTCCGTCTCCCATTTTGTCAGTCTCTAATACCCCACATGTGTTTTTCACTATCACGGTACTGTTATTTTATTCAGTTCAGTGAAAAGGTGGGCATGTTGCGATTTAAAAAGCCACAGTGGAAAGGAATGGAGAAAAACTCCATTTGCCGATGCAGGAGAATAAAGAAACTCATTAAACCATAGGAATTCAAATGAGCCCCAAATTAACCTTTGAGCAGTAAGGCAATGCAAGCCTCCTTTTACATTACATACAGGTCCCGAGGCATAGGTATTTCTTTTATTTTTTTATTTTTCCTTTGTAATTAACTTGATGGGTCAAAGTGGGATCCACATGGATGCTAGTCATCAAGGCCATTTATGCTCTGTAGATTAGGCAGGCGAGAACATGAACGATGAAGCGACTTCAGCATCTATTTTTACATACTAACAGCTGCCTAAAAGCCGGCCATCGCTTGTCATTCTGTGAAAATGTTCTGCACAGCATGTATCCTGCCCCCCTGTCTTGTTTCGCTTCTTGGTGCAGGCTTTCATGAAAGGAGAAGACTTTTGAAGAGAGCGTTTCGCTTGCCTTTAACTCCTTGCTCTTGTTCCCCTGCTCACCTGCTCCTTCACGTAATGACAGTCCATCATGGAGTCATCCTTATAAACTCTGACACTGCCACCCTCTGGTCATAAATCCAAGGAAGGGCTTCACGCCCGGGAAAACGGTCCATGTTTGTTGGGCTCACCTGAGCTCAAATCACATGGAAGCAGGATCTCACAGCAGGAATAACAAAAGCTCAGTTAACATCCGGAGGTGGGAGCCTGTGTGCTGGAAGTTCCTCAAGTGAGAAGATGCGGAGTACAGATGCAGTTTGTAATTACTCAAATAAACATGAAAAACTATTAACAAAACTCTTATTTGTGTTCAGTTAGAACATTCATTGAAAAATCTATGCAACAATCTGCTTTTCCATTAAATATTGCAAAGGTTTCATCAGGCCATATAAATATGTTAGCCCTGGACTGATTCATTTTAATCATAAAACTAAACCCAAACCAGATTCTGTTGTGAAATATCACACTAATGCTGAGTGCCCCGAGCCTCTGTTATACCACTTACAGGCTTTGCCAGGATCTCTCATTTCCTTACTAACTGGTGCCCCTCCATGGACAGATGAAGTGTGCCTTGTGTTGGCCTTGTGGCATAGCCTCATGGTTTAAATTATCCCACACAAATTCGATTATAAATCATTTGGTTTGTTATTGAGTCATCTCCAAACATGCAGGGAAGGTACCATTATTGTGTTTAATTCCCTGAACATATGAGCACTCTGTCATAACAATTTCTCAAGTACTTATCTGTTAGCATGCCAGTGGTCTAATATGGGCTTCTTTTATGTTTTAAATTTAAAACAAAAGAAATCCAACCAAGTAAAGGACTGCTCTCATTCATGTCAGTTGGTTATTGTGCCACTAGACAAAGTGTTATTCGATTGTCAAACACTCCACTGCATTTTATGCTTGATCTAGGATGATTAACCTTAGAAAAACTGGTATGGGGTGTGCTCCATCTACCTTTCATAGCTGAGTTCAGAGCTGATGCATTTTGTTTTTCATCTTAAGAGAGTCAAACTGGTCTGGCCCTTTAAGGATTGATTGCCAGATTGTACTGGCAACTGAAGAATAACCCAGTAATCAGTGGAAGGAGAGAATGACAATAGGGGAAGGTGGGCTCTTCACAGGAGAGGAGTCAGCTGTGACGGCTCCATATAACGATGACAGTCAGTGCTCTCTCCTCTCCAGGCACAAGCTGCATGAGCACAGTAATTACGATAGTGTGAGCAGAAATGATTGGTTATGATTACTGGTTACAACTGGTTACAGTTATGATTGGCTGGTAGAGTGCGTAACCATCAGTTTTTTTTTTTTAAGAATCCAGATCTGATTGGTGGATCTGTGTCACCTGATGTATTTTTTTTTCTCAGCACTGGATTACATATTGAGTTTCACGCTCTATGCACCATAGGCTTTCTCTTACTACAGGAAATATCGATCCAGCGAAAATGGTTAAAAATACTTGATTCTTGGTCTGTGGTCTCACAGGGCAGTTTACACTTGACATCATATTCCAGCCTTTTTCTTAAATTGTGTAAAATTCATACTCATGGTCTTTTTATCGCAACACAGTGTACACAGAGAGATACCATTTTAAATGCTTTTAATAGAATGAAATGAAATTAATTGCACTTGAATCTCCGTAAAAAGCACGGTCCTCCAGGGAGTTTGAGACTTTTATTGCATGTTTTAGGCATAAATTTAGTGGGCTTGGGTAGAATCAAATTTTTCATGCAATCATACTGTCATGCATTATACAAACATTATATACATACATTTATATATATATATATATATATATATATTATATAATTTTTTTCAACTATTTTCAAAAGCAACACTATTCCAGTACTTCTTGGAAATCTTGCCGATAAAATTTGCCAAATTTGCAATATACCTCCGTATACTCAAATGACTGCTGTATACCAAAATTACCAGGATGCATACTGCATTACCTTCACACCAAGCCTAGTACCAGGCTACGACTGACCTGAATGAGTTACACTGAGGAGCATCCCCTGCAGCTGTCGCTTGGCCAATCCGAAAGGGCTTCGCTTAAGGACAAGCTGAGCAGCCCAGGCACCTTTTGCCGCACGGCATGCTGGTCCCACAGGGGAAGCTTCGGCAGCTTATGGCACGTGGACATGTGAGCAGGAAAGCGGGCCACTTTTCAAATGCCCAGTTACATAAACCATTCAGATCCATTCTGATTCTAAAACCCATTTACTAAGTATTCTTCTAATGCTGAATTACGGGCATTTCAAGGAAAACACTGATGCGCACACGGCATCAGCCTGTGTATGAGATCCGCTACACTTAGCCCTCCTTCTTTGACTGCTGATAAAAGCACAGTGATGCTTTGTAGCTGAACGTAAAAGCTTGTGCCTCCATTTGTTAATTTCTGGGATTTGAAATCTGGCGATCGCTTCATATTTAAATTCGCCTTATGTTTTTTTGCCATATATGCCGAAATTGTAGATACAAATTCTAATAGGTCCAGCTATTGTGCCATGAAAGTAGGAAAATTTAAACATTGTCCTTGTTTTTATAGACTGAATGCTGGGGATAATGGTCTTTAAACATGCCTTTGTGCTGTCTTTATGAGGATGGGGAATAATCGCTTGTTAATGTCAGGAATCCTGCTGGCTTCGGCTGAGCTTGCTAACTGGGGAAACGTGCAGCACTTGGCAATCGGAGTGATCCTTTTCATCCTCCCATTCACCTTTTACGATGATTGCTTCACCTCCCATTCACGAAAACCTAACATGTGACCTTTGTTCTTGGTTATCAAGCTGCTTTCCTGTGTGGGGAAAAATTGTGAGACGCGCTTTTTTTGTCACTCTGTAAGAGGTCGGTGTCAAACCCAAAATTGTAATCACATTACCCTTTGTAACTAAGGTGAATGTCAGAGTCACACACATCTGTTGCATCCTGGTAGTGACAGAAGGGTTAAACCATTAGTCAAGCGTCTATTTACCTGACTGAGGGTTCATTAGACCAGTGTTTCCCAACCCAGTCCTCAGGGAACACCGGGCAGGGCTTCATCTCAGCTCCCAGCGTGCCTGTACCAGGCATTCGGTGTTCCTGATTGGCTGGGAGCTGGGAGGGAGCAAAAATGTGGACTGCAGGTGTTCCCCGAGGACTGGGTTGGGAAACGCTGCATTAGACCAATCACACCCCTAATTACTTTAGTGTCAGCTTATTAGCCTAATCACATGCAGGTGCTATTAGACTGGTATGGAAGGAACAGTGGCACTAGGATTCAGTGTGTAGCAGGGTTGGAGGTTTGAATCCCTCTTCTGCTCTGTATCTGTCTGTGTATATTTGCATTTCTGCTTCCTCCAGGTTCTCTGGTTTCTTCCTGCAGACTATCAAACTGCACTACAGCTAACTGGTATTTCTAAATTGCCCATAGTGCAAAGCTGTGTGCATGAATACTCTCTGGGGTGGATCGGTATCCCATCCAGGGTGTACCCCATCGGGCCTCCCCTGAAACTCTAACCAGGACGTGTTGTTAGAACAGTGTTTCCCAATCCGGCCCTCAGGGACCAACAGCCGGTCCATGTTTTTGCTCCCTGTCAGACAGTCCACATTTTTTGCAAAATTTGGAGTGTCTATGGGTCCCCAAGGACCCGACTGGGAAACAGTGAGTTACAAGATGGATGGATGGAAAAGAAGGAGGGGAGAGGTTTAATGTGACCAAGGCCCAATCTCAATGTCCCCCCTAAGGCCTAAGCCCTGAACCTTCACAGACTTAACGGACATCACCTAGTAAGTCGCGGAGTGCGAGAGGCTGCGAGGTATAAACAGGAATGGGACAGCACATTGTGATGTGACCTTGACAATGCCTAAACCTGTTCCTTACTATTGTGGGTTTGGGCCTTTTCATTTTAAAATTTGCACTTCTGTCATGGCCAAGGCCTTTAAGGGACCGACTGTCTAATCTGAACGTGTTCCAGGCCGTACAGAGCAGACAATATGTAATTGTCAAATAATCAATTTCCTCTTTTTTGTCAAAACAGCATCATTAGGCAGAAATTTTAAGAAATGATTTGTTTCCTATTAGCCCTCCCTAGCTTCCCCTGGGGAACCCTGTGTTTCCCATCACAATGCTAAGAACTGTGCATAATACCCTCAGATAAAGTCCGCAGAAATTCAGAATTATGAGGAAAGTGTGCATAAAGAGCTCAAGAAGTCTGCGACAGAGCCCTCATGCACTTGATGACTTGACAGTTGGGACAGCCCTAAGACCTCAAGACTCAAGGGTAACAGAATATTATTTCAAGACATGGGAAAAGCCTGTTTAACAATTATGTTTATCCCCATGACCCTGATCAAAGATATGTTATTAAAAGAAAGGTTCATGTACAGACTTAAGTTTAATTTATGTTGACTGCATAACATGCAGGTTGCTAATCACATTTATGGCATTTAGCTGACACCCTTATTCAGAATAACTTACATTACCCAATTACAGTTATTGCAATCTCCCTGGAGCAACTTGGGGTTAAGGGTCTTGCTCAGTGACCCACTGGTTGTGGGATTTGAACTGATGACTTCTTGGTTCATAACCCAGAGCTCACACCACTTGGCCACCGCCCCCATAATTAGAGCACGGATTGGCCGAAGAGTCCTCACTTATGATTTGAACAGCTGGCCTAAAGGGTATCCCAAAATCTGCATACACACTGGCCCTTTGCAGATAAGATTGGCCACCCCTGGGACAAAGATTTCCTGATGTCACAGAGTAAGCTTAAACGTGTAGGCAAACTCAGCAACCTTAAGTCTTTATGGACCTGGTAATTCACTTAGTAGTGACTCTGTAATTACTGGCTGTGTTTTTGTTTTTGCAAATGGCACGCATTCAAACATTTAGCTGCTGGATCCAGCACCCTTCTCTCATCCTGTCATTCACGATTTTTTCATTTCATGGGAGCAATTTGAATGTGCTGGTTTATACTTTTTAATGAATTCCATCAGTGGGCCAGAGAGAAAATTGCATTTTTAGTCAGAACAGGTTATTGTCAAGGAGCCCTGTGTGAAAATTGTTTATTAGTCAGAATATCCTGGCACATGTTAATGATACCTCTGCAGTACTTGAATATGCATTCGCACACAATCCGTTTGACCACCCTGGTTGTCAAAAAGGCTCACTAACAGAATGCAGATTGACTTTCCTCTGAGATCCCAGGGTTACAGTATCCCTGAGCAGCAGAGAATACACCAGAACACTGTGGGCTCTCGTCTCAGATACTGAGCTGAGCGCGTTTAAAAATATTGCATTGTGCAAATGAGCAAACCGTGTAATTATGCTACATAAGTGATCTGGATAAAAGTATCCTCTAAACAGTGTAAATAATTATTGCATTGGCAGGAGCTACAATGCTGTTATAGATCTGAGCTGGCTGCTCCATCTGAAATCCAGTCTCTATGTCCTTGTGGATTGCCTGTGACAATAGGCTCTATGCAAAACTGCGGTCAAACTGTGATTATTTTTCCAGGCTTTGGCTGTAGAATTGGGTGCAGAAATTATCTGATCTCATAAGGAATCTTACTCTGGCTGGTTCTCGGTCTCGACCACGAGATCTGGCAGGGGCATCTGAACAGAAGGGTCACTTTACAAAAAAGCCAGCAGCCTGACAGCCTCGGAGTTATGACAGATTTCAACACCATAAAATGCTCAGCTTAATTCTTTCCATGTGTATTTTCTATTATAATATCTGGTCTTGAAATTAGAGTAAAGGGTTCTCCAGAACCCTTAGTTTACTGTAACTCCAATCAACCTCAAAAACAATGCATTATATAGGTAGATTTTTCCCTTTTCATTGACCATTTTTATAGTGAGGTTCAGTTCCATTGTATGATGTACTCTGCTGATGTTATAGTATTTATACACAATAGTTCTCCTCAGGGCTTTGCAGTCTCTGCTTGCCAGTGCTTCTGTGCAGTTGCCGACTGGTCTGTGTTTATTGAACGCGCAACATCTGCACAAAATTTGTGCACGGCGCATCCGGGTGAGACGTTGAAAACAATGTTTCCATGGAATTCCTGTTCGAAATGCCAAGGCTGATTGTCTACATTGGATATGGGCATGGGATGTCTGCCTGCTTTTTAAGGCCAGATGGGTTAATGCAAAGTAAGTAAATATCTCCATCCAGACCTTGTTCAATAATGACGTCAGTATGCCTGGAAATAAACATAGTGAATGAGCTAATAGCAAATAATTTAAGACAAGTTTCACTGCTAATTTCATGATACATTTGATCCTGTCAGTCACAATCCAAGCATTGTGTGTATGTCCATGTTGTACCACCAGCTGATGTCCATTTTGTCAAAAAAAAAATTCCTAAGCATGACAAGGGCGTGTGTGACACTGCTGCAAGTGACCACTAGAGGACAGTATCTGTCAGAACACTATGGAAGCGCAATTGGCAAGTGACATATGCCTGGGTCATTGGTTGGTTAGTAACATCATCACCAGCGCTGAGATGCCCAACCAGAATGCACTTTGGTAGATCTCAGGCTGTGTGAGGGTATCCAGGACAGTCAGCTGGCTTGTCCTGCAAACTGGAAATATAAACAAAGTATTAGGTTTCAGTCCTATACAATATGATAGATCTGTAGTTAGATAGCGGTACTTCATTAATCTGGAAGGAAAGTACATAAAAAGTAATGTGCGACCCATACATAGAACAAACCCATGTTATCTGGGGTTATCTGCACCATGATTTCAGGCAAATTAAATATTACCATCAAGAAACAGCTGAAGTCTCTTCATATTGTAGTAAAATGAGATATTAAAATATTATTTATCCGAGACTTATTATTTTAAGTTTGAGTTATTATTAGACAGTATTCATTAATTTCAGTAGATTGACAATGGGTGGATGTGGTCTGTGTATCTGCTTAATCATCATTTACCCAAAGAAATTTAGAGAACTTCCTTCAAAAAATCACTTTGACCACAGTCTAATATCACATTATGCAGTAGGTTTTCATTTTCTTGGAAAATGCAATTGTTGAGCCATAGGACCTCCGGGACAGAGAGACATTCCCATTTCAGGAGCAGAGGTCTGACAGCAACGGCATTAACATCTTAGGCTCTACTAGGGTGTAGCAGTTCAGCTGATCATTTTTGCCAGCATTCTACCAAGATGTGGCACCCAAGCTCACCTCAATGTAGAAGAAAGGGGGTTAAAAAATTTTGAGAAAAAAACGTTGGACTTTGTGATATAAACATTGCAAGAAATACACATTTCAATATACCAGTGTCCTCCTGCTTAGCATATAATCTTACTTTAACTCTGATTATTATTAATTTGCAAAAATGTATAGTTCAACAGGTCTACCAAATGATAATCGCAGGCAAAGTCAGGCCAAATGGTGTTGAAAACCATCAAAGAAAGTAGGATTCCAGTGAAAAAATTGATAAATTATTACAACTTTCCATGACACAAGACGAAGGTTAAAAGAAGCAGCAGTTAGCCTATGGCAGTCAAATTTGGAGGATGTGCATGGTTGTGAAAACATAGTTAGCTCTGTTTATACAGGAATTAAAAGGACATGGTTTGCGGTGATCTCTTTGTCCTCTGTCAAATTCAGTAGCTGCATTATTTTGTTTGTGACACAGTCCAGCTCAGCTCAAGTTATGCAGTCAAACAGCGAGTGGCAATTATACAACATTACTCTCTCTTTAACTAGTATAATGAGACCTCATTGCACACATGAGCTTAGATCACAATTTCTATGTGCTGTGCCCTTTGACCCAGAGACAGGGCCTGCATATCCTGCCTGAAAGTCACAGGAGTCCAGCACAATTGCAGATGTCCCTTTCACACTGTTGGGGTGGCCCTTAGCTAAGTTTACTCTGTGTTTGTGTGTATGTCTGTGTGTGGGTACATTAGTCAACAGTGAAAGAACAATGGGCTTGAGGGCATGACTAAACGAGAGTTTTAGGCATGCGGTGGGAGAAAATCGGTGAAATAATAACAGTGACGACACTTTTATTAATCCATGTGGGGAAATTCTCTTTTCGCCTAACCCCCTCATGCCCCCCATGACAGACAGACACACATGGAGAATACGTGAGCATTCTGCTGAAGTCAGGCTCGAACCAGAGCCCATCCAATCACAGCCACACGGTGCCCCCACACATGGTGCCCCCACACACGGTGCACGTCACACTTTTTGAGGATCCATTCATTAACCACTGCAGTCTGATCCCCATTCAAACCAAACTGAAAACTAGTGTTACTGAATGTACTATTCCACAGGCAATAAAGCATCCAGCTGCAAGACAAATGACAGAAAGTGACAAGGAAAATACATGCTGAGAGACCACCTGGTCTCTCATGTGGCTTACATAGAGGATGCTATGTGGCTAATCGATTCTGTATTACATACAAGCACAATATAAAATCTAATTACACTCGGTTGTGTGACTTACTAAACAATATTGGACTGGTTCTTTTATGGAGTACAAGCAGGATGATTTGGAACCCTTTCAAATCCTGTTTCATATATGATTTAAACTGAGGCAGGTAACAAAGTCTTGTTTAATATTCAAAAAGTTTCTTGTAAGAAAATTTGTCCTGAAAATTATAGCGACCCTAAGATCATGTGGCAATGCCCATGGACGTCTCCCATTTCCTCGACAAAGTTGGGAAATAAGGTAACACTTTACTTGAGGGGCCACAAATAATGCAGTAATACCTGCTTAGTAAATGCATTAATTAACCATTAACTAT
>JAODKN010000114.1:18680892-18692050 GCA_026774425.1 Petrocephalus zakoni
ATGTTCATGATTAGTACTTCAGTAGTCAATGAGGTACTACTATGATTTGTGGCCCCTCAAGTAAAGTGTTACCAAATACAGCAATGGGATTTTCTGAAAACAGAGTCCCTGAAAATCCTGTATTACTTGTAAAAAGTGAAAAACAAGCACACCAGAGTTTTAAGTATTTACAATGGGCAGACTGTTAAAGTCTCAGATTAGCAACGATGCTACATTTGAGACAAGAAGGCAGAGACATGCTTAAAAAGTATGGGGGGTGGGGTGCAATGTAAACGAAGCTGGTGTATGAGCTACGGGACGTGAGAACATTTACACATGGCACACTGTGGTGATACGGCACGCCTCACCTTCCTCATGAGTCCTGCGGAGGTCCCTAAATCGTCACCGGCCTAAGTCAGACGGCAGGCTGCTCTGGCAGAAAGCCCCCTCTGGGGGCTCCTATCTCTTTGGGGCCTGGGGAGCAGGGGCACCAGGAGCTGAGGCCTTTGTAAAGCGTGTTGGACGGCAGCCAGGACCCCAGTAGCAGGCCCCGGAAGGCAGCGTGGTACTCGGGACTGCGGCAGTAGATGATGGGGTTGAGTCCCGAGTTGAGGTAGCCCAGCCAGTTGAGAAGGCGGAAGGCTGGCATGGGTACCGCCTCGCGATGGTAGACGCTCACGACATTGGCCACGAAGAATGGCAGCCAGCAGAGGGTGAAGGTGCCAATGATAATGCCCAGCGTCTTCAGCGCCCGGTGCTCTCCCACCGCTGCCAGGAGTGTTGACCTCTTCTTGCTCCGGCCCTGCTCCGCCTCGCCGTGCCACGCTGTCTCCGAGGCCTCCAACGAGCGCGTCTCCTGGAAACGCCCCTGGCTCTTCCGTATGAGGCGCACCTGCCGGCTGGCGACGAGGAAGACGTGGACATAGAGGAAGGTCATGACCAGCAGGGGGACGTAGAAGGAGATGACAGAGGATCCGATGGCGTACGGCTTGTTGGTGAAGAAGTCACAGCAGGCCGAGTCGTTGTAGCACTGCGTCGCCTTGGTGTCATTGACGGTGGCAAGCCACACCTTGCTCATTATCGGCACGAAGGAGATGAGCGTCGAGACGAGCCAGACGGCGCACACGGCCAGCCGGGCCCGCCGCTTGCTGAGTAGGGCTTTGTGGCGGAGGGGCCACGTGATGGCCACGTAGCGGTCCACGGCGATGGCGCACAGCGTCTCGATGCTGGCCGTCACGCAAAGCACGTCCACTGACGTCCAGAGCTCACAGGCCTTCTTGCCCAGGGGCCACGCCCCCGTCAACACGATGGCGGCCCCCGGGGGCACCACCGCCACCCCGACGATAAGATCGGCGCAGGCAAGCGACGTGATGAAGATGTTGGTGGTGGTCTGCAGAGAGGCATTGTGGACGATGGCCGTGATCACCAGCAGGTTCCCCGCCACGATGGTGACGGTAATGAAGATTATGGCCAACAGCAACGTCAGCCACAAACCGGGAGCCAGGGGGTACATCTCCGTCTTGTTGCCCGTCAAGTTAGGGAATGCGTCCATTTTGCCCGTTTATAGTTGTTCAGCGGTTTAGTCTGTCAGCAAATAGGAGAAACCAGGGTGGAAATAAGAATAAAAATATCTGACAAACAAAAAGTTATTTTGGAAGTCCAAGGGTAGCAAAAACGCCATTCTCCACAGTATAATGGCCCAAATGCACGAATGACAGCAGTTCAAACTTTGTGGATGGGCTAAAACAATCTTCCTAACCTTTCAGTTAGTCAAAAAGTACAAAACATACTGTGAGCCACTTATTTATTTTAGTTCACGGAGTCACCAAAATACATTCTCAGTTCTCCGTCGCTGCTAAAATAAACGTATTACGGATTCGCTGCAGTTGCTGCACTCCTGTAAACCACAAATAACATCAACGTACCCAGTAGTTTAAAAAAGCATTCATGCGATGCATTACTGTATCCTCATTTATGACTGTATCTGTCCATCTCTGTCAGGAAAACACGTGGGCGGATGAGAAGCTGTTCTTCTTGGAGTTATAGACCTGGCTGCCAGTGTAGGTCTGTGTGCAGTGGTGCTGCAGAAGCGATATAGTGCAGATTCGGTGCGAGCACTGCCTCCCCACTCCGGGTCTCGCATACACTCATGCTTTCCGAGTTACACATTACCGGATACCGGTGCTTCGGTGCTATTTTGCGACTTCTGATTGGTTCCCAGCCTAATGAGGGGGCGGGTATGTGGGCGTGGCTTCGGGCTGCAGCGCAAAAGCGCGCTGGTCTCTCATGGCCATAAACAGTGTAAACATCTGGATTGCATGCTGTGTTACTGTCAGTTTGCATTGCTATTTACTCTAGTCATTGGTATGATTTCACTGTTTGTACTGCTGGCATTTTAATACTGTCTAAGACTGTACTAGTCTTTATTCCTCACTTTTGTCGTTTAACACGGGCTGTTTCAGACACGTTTTGTATTGCCTGTTGTTCCGAGTATTTAATACAGTTTGCATTACCAACACATCTGGCTTACACGTACTGCCAAAGCCCAGGTGTTCTCGATTATAAGATCTAGCTTTATAAATAGTTTTTCCGTGATGTTTTCTGTTGACAGTTCTTACGAATTTATACGGTAACCGTAATTATTTTTTAACCATTATCCTCAAAAAAAAACAGCCGCGCTTTACAAAGCAGTATTCTTAACAGGAAAAAATCAGCATTTTTTTGTTTGAAAATCAGATTTGAAGCATTATCTCCAACCACCAGGCAAACCTATAGATAAAGGAGGGGTTTTAGAAGAGGAAATCATGAAGTATGCTCCGTACGTGCTCGTGTGGGCAGAAATGCATCAATTTTGTTTGCCGCTCGCTCAGTAATTGTTAAAGCCTTTGCAGACGCGCTCAGTTATGGTTATTTGCTGATAAAGCCGTGTCAGTTTCTTGCAAACTTCGTTGTTTGGGCATTGTTCCGCGGTCGGATGGCATTGATTTGTCCGCATTGTGTAACACCACCGGGGGAATGTGGATTGACAATCATTCAAACGATTTTATGATAATTTTCCCAGAACAGAATGGACTCGGTCCTTAGAGAGAGAGAGAGAGATTATACTGGACTGTGGCCTGCTTAAGCAAAAGTGTTAATACGATCCTACGAGGTAGAAGCCTATGGAAAAGTTGTATAAAAACAGCCAGCTCTTACAATATAAAGGGATTATCAACGGGAAATTCTTACGTAAGAAACACTTTTGTCCTCGTTTTAGCAGTGGGAACTGATTTTCTGGAGGCCATGTTGTGGGCTTGGAAATCTGGAAACATGATTCTTAATCCTGTTCCCAGATGAGCCCTAACCGAATTAATGGCTGGAAGAACGTATTTTTCAAATGAAGTGAAATATGCCGGTCGAGAGGTCGATGTGTTGTTGGATATTATTGTTAAAATAACTTTTTACCATACGATTCATATGTTTAGGTCGTGCGATTTTTCATTTACTTATGTAATTTTAGCTAAACTCCTCAGGAGGGAATTCTGGGGCCCTCATTTATTTTGCCAGCCACTGGTGGGGGGTGGTCCCTCTTAGTAGATTTTGTCTATTAGGGCCCCAGAGAACATACCCACCCTAACCCCCAAAATCAGCGGTCCTAGTGTAAACTTCTTAGCTAACATTTATGTATCTTATTTATACTTACTGCCAGAGGCGGACATTTCAGGTCCAGAAAGTAAAAATCCAAAACAGGATTTTGTTTCAACCTACTAGTTAAGTATAAAAAATCCCAGTCACATAGTACTCAACTGGTTGGTTGAAGCAAAATCGTGTTCTGGATTTTTATGTTCTGATTTTGTGGGGCCCAAGGCAAAATAATAAAATTGTGTCCCTTTGCTGGCTGGAGATGCAGTAGAGCTTATGTGAGGGGTCTCCCCCTGGGTCCATTGTTTCCCATTTTGGCCAGCAGGTGTCGCTGGTCATCCCAACCTTTCCTTTGTTTAGTACCTTTCGGTCCTGAGTGCTTTCCCCTGCTTCCCAGGCTACCACATGCCTGAATAGGCTAAGTGTGCATTTGAGAATCATATAAACTGTTATGGGTTTGAGGCATGTGTTTTCTGCCCCAGTAGTCGTTTGGGTATATCGCCGTGTTAATTAGATCTTGAATTTGTAATTGTAATTGCAATTATGTTTGTATTTCTGTATTATGCTTATATTTTATGCCAGGGGTGGGGAACCTGTACCATGGAGGGCTGGTGTGGGTGCAGGTTTTGGCCTGACAGACAGCCATAGGTTCTGTGGGAGGTGATCCGAGGAGACGTGCCTGACCCCTGCAGAGAGGGAGCGTCCACCACGAACATGGCCCCGCAGATGAGTCGCTGTTTTGGTGCCAGTTGAGGCATTTCCTGTGTGGGAACCCACAGTAAGATGAGAAAACCCCAGGAGGATGCTCTTCTCTGTTTGCGAATGCCATTGCCCTGTCATTCCCACGCTTAGCGTTTTTGATGCGTTCTTACAGGCCAAGCCTTATCAGAAGCCATATCTATTCAAGTGCAAAAGCAGGAAGCTTATTTACCGATTCGCATGTCATTGGTACCAGACTTGAAGATTACATCAGACCGATGTTCCGGCAAAACAGGATAAAAAGATGAAAGTAACCACGATGGTAGGAACAGCAAGATGGGACAGCATGTGGGATGTTACCTAAGGCTGTTCTGGACTGATGCACGATGTGTATGGCCTGAAAATTTTCACTCCCTCATCCATCCATCCATCCATCCACCTATCTTTCCAGGGCTCCTCCTGGTCAGGGTTGTCGGGGCCAAGTGCATGTTCCAGGCTGGTGTACACCTTGGCTGGAAGGCCAGTTCAGGTGCATTTGACTGTCTTTTCCCCTTACATAACCACATGGGTATTAGGGCTACAGCAAAGTGATCAGTTTAAATATGTAACTCTGTAATGGCAATTTGAGCCAGTCCAGGCAATGACTGCTGACTTCCTATTTTGTCTGCTTCAGTTAAATCTGGGAGCTGTTTCTTAGAGCTCTGAGTGGCAATAAAGTTTTGAAATTGTATTATTTTGCAGGTAGTACTAAGATATACGGTTTGAACTAACACAGTTTGGTAGTGTATGTATGGGTCTTACTGTTGTACCTCTAAGCTAGCCTTGGTATGATGATATATCCATATGTTGTCCAGCTGCTTATCTGGGGCAGGATTTTGAAGGCGTCTGAAGCCTGTCCTAGGCAGCATAGGAGGTACACCCTGGACAGGATGCCAGACCATCAGTGATTCAAGGGGGACTTCAAGGGTGTTTGTTACATGCGAGGTATGTAATAAATAAGGAACAGCAAAGTTATACTGGGAATAAAGGAAAAAGAAGGAAAACCAGATATGTGCAACACAACTCCAAGAAAGTACACGGTGCATAAGTAAGGGGGAAATGTTTAATTACCTGCCAATTCAGTGTTAAGTAGTCTGATGGCCTAAAGGTAGGCCGTCACAGAGCACACACTCAGTTATACAGTATGGGCAATTTAGAAACAGCAGTTAACCTTACTGTATGTCTTTGGACTAGGGAAAGGAATGGTAGTATCTAGAGGCCAAAATGAGGAGAACATGTAAATTCTACAATCACGGAGCGCCAGTCCTAGGGGCTGGATACTTCTGCCTCCATGGATGTGATAGGATTCCGTTGCTTTGCATCCGACAGTCCTACATGTTACCAGGGAACATTCTCAGCAATACACTTGAATGCTTTCTTTCCGTGCATTTTCCAGTCGGTGTTGGAGGAGGCCAAATCTATCCCACAGCTTTCTCACGTCGATGCCTTCATGACACGCATATACTTTGAGGTCTTCGGAAATTGGCCAAAGGTTTTTATGGGAAAAGAGGTCCTCTGTCGGGCCTCTACCACCATTCGTACTCCCCACATCACAGAAATGCATTGATTACAGGCCACCTGCCTCCCCAGGGCCAACTGGATCCCACCCACTTGCCATTTTTGCTAGTAGATTTGCAGGAGCAGCTGTCGTTTTGTGCGGCTAACTGCTAATGCTCCACCCATTCGGCACAGGGGAACGGTACACATCTTTGGAGACTTTGTGGATCTAGTTGGAGGATTGTGAGAAGCTGAGCTTTGACGATGACTCAGAGAAGTGTGCCTTGGCCGGAGCAGTGAAAGACCGCAGCTGTGCGCAGGGGGACAACAGAGATTTAGCATTCTGATAAGTTGAAGATGTTTGGAGATCTGGGCTGGTTTAATCAGATCGTTCCTTGTGATCAGTCCCATGTTTGCAAAAAATAAATATTCTGGAAAAGGAAGAGATTCTTGCACAGACGTGGCACCAGCACGTCTAAGATCTGAATGGAGAATAAGAAAAGGAATTTAGCGTAAGTCATGGAAAGAATTTGTTCTCTGACAATACTTTAATTTTCGGTTCTGGGTTAGGCAGTCACCTCCATGTCAGTCTCATTAGGGACACCTTCAGTTTGTTTCTGTGACTAGCAACTTCCCAGAATGCACAGCACCATACAGTCCAAAGCACAGGAGGTGTTACATCATACGTAATGCTACAGCATTATGATATCATGTTTAGGAATGAAAGCGTTAGTGAAAAATGGAACATTTTGCTGTTGTGCAGGATGTTATTTTACACCTGTTGTGGCTAGTAGAAAAGGGGAAATATCTAAAGATTGGTATACGAGTCTGCTTTTGAGGGACTTCCTTTTGCAGTTTGTGAATGTATGGATGTTACAAGGATTGTACATGGCCCAGGCCCATGGCCCAGGGTGTATAGTTAAAAGAGGCGGGTGAGCCCTTCACTTGACTAACTAAACATGTTTTATCATGTTTTATTAAAGCAAATGACATTCACAGCTACTTTCCATAGAGGAAGCAAAGTTTATTTTCTGTCGGATTGTCTGCTGCAGGAAAACCTGCAGGTTTTGATTATGTATTACTACAATACCTTGATCTGGACAGCCACAAAATGCTCAAGACTCATTGATATGGAGCTCCTGTGTATTGTGTGATCTCCGACACTGAACTGCCAAGGTGATTATCCAGTAGTATCAATGAACATAGTTTGAATAAAAGGGGCTGTGTTTGGTGCATAGAGCATTTTCCAGCAGATAATATTGCCACAATAATACTGCCATTGTACTGAACATCTGCGCATGTGACATAAAAATCTTGACTCTTTAATCTTGAAATAGATGTTGAACTATGATACTAATATGGTGCAGACAGATTCTCCGGAATGTACTGGTACATCAAGGATGGATGTTCTAGAATGATATGGATGGTACATTTAAATGTACAGAAAAAATGTATGTACATTTTCTCACAAGCCTGCTAGCTACCCACTTCCTGCCACACTGGGCTTAGACGGTTCAAAAGTGCCACCACCTTCAGAAGTATATGCTGCATGCACTCAACCTCTTATGTGACCTCCACCCTCATGCTGTGACTTAGAGGTCACAGGAAAAATTGACATCAGCCTTTTTTTATATCTTTCTGGTTTTGTTTCTTTTTATGTTTAGACTGTCATGTTTTCCTTGTGCGTTATGACAGACAGCTGAAATCAATTCTTGATTGTCCACTGTTTTTCACAGTTAGGGAAAGGGCGAGGGAAGAGTCGCAGGCTGTACCATCCCTTTCGGGGCTTTATTATGCACAGAACAGTGCAAGATGACATGTAACGTTAATGACAGGACTGGGGAAACATACTCGAATGCAGACTGAAATACACTAGACTAAGGACAAGCAACGAGAGACAGCTAGCACACTCAGAGATTCCACATGAGGTAAACGAGGGGGTGTGGCACACAGGAGGATCGGACGGGAGGGACGTGACACTAACTGTGTAGCAGCCAAGGCAGTTTGCATATCTCACGATTCAGACTCAGAGCTTTCAGGTATTCAGCACATTTATTAACCTTCATATGCGTGAACTGAGCAATAGCACTGCAACCTGGGGCATCCATCCATCATGCCAGGTCTTCTGCCCATGGACCATTGAGACCTGAAAAGAGTTCACTGCAGAAAATGGGGAACCAGTGGGACTTTGGCTGCTGATTAGATGGACAGTAATACAGAAACTGGAGCACCCACCGCAAAACCCTAAAACAAGACACCAGTTGCACAGCACACCAGCTGTGGAATGCTGGAAAATCAGGACCATGCATCCGCGAACAGGACCAGATAGTCAGACCTAGAGACAGGTGAACAAGAATCATCAAACACACCGACAAAATGGCAAAACCACTAAGTCAGTAAACTTGCTGGTGACTGACAAAGACACAGGAGAAATACTGACCAGCCATACCAGTGTTTTCCAATCGAGTACCTGTGGGCAATATTCACTACTCTGTTTAAATAAGGCTGAGCTGTACTTACAAGACCACAGAGTAAGCTGAGTTATCTGATCACTAATCAGCAACAGATGTGAAAAAGTCGAACAGTTGACTTTTTGTTCCTCAAATTCATATCTTTTTTAAAGTTCTTAAACTGAATTACAAAAGAAGTAGCTGTATAAGCAAATGACGCTGAAAATGCGTGTATAGAATGGTGCGATTTTACTAATGTATAGATTGCCTTTATTGCCATTGTACAAATGAAATCGAGTGTAACAAAAAGTAATCATTGGAATAGCATCTTGCTCATATACAGTATGAGTCACACACATTTATTGATGAGAGCAAACCTTGGGGTCAAAGCACAGGGTGATTCATTTATCCAGAACACCTGGAGGAGTTTGAGGGTAAGGGCCTTGCTCAAGGGCTGAACTAGATATGAACTAGCGTCTTCCAGAGGTCTTCCAGCGGTCTTCCAGTTACAGGCATAGTCACAACGTGCAGAGCCACACCTCACCCCATCATCTGGCTAAGCAGTGAACCTCATTAATGAGCCTACCATATGTTCCTGACCTCTACTTGGTCTGGTCACGGTCTCTGATTAGTTGCATATTAAGTATGTCAGTTAGTGTGACACGTACCAATAAAAATTCAACGAGGGCTCTTTTTGCTCAGGAAATGGCAATGACTGACCTGCGGCCAATGAGCACAGAGCTTGGTGTGACATCTGCATGCAGAGCCGTATTCCACAGAACATACCTGTTGATTGGGCTTTGTGATTCAATACCATTCCCTCGCGAGCTCACAACTGCTTTCCTGGTGATTCCAACAGAATCTAGACTGCTGACTGCTGAATACAACAGATAGGATGGTTATTAAGACACACAGATTATTCTGTGAGACTCACAGTCATGCTCTCTATCATGTAACTTTTCTTACCACGAGAATGAAAAGCCGTGGTTGACAGTATGTTTTGGCTCAGCGACGGTTCGACATATTTTCATTTTGCCATGGCTAGGAGAGAGAATCGAGCGTGCTTGCTTTTGCAGTGAGAGTCCAGGCAGTCTCAGCTCTCTCCCTCCCCGAGTTTGCACCCCTGAAAACTAGTGATCTCTTATCTTTTATGTGTCATTATCTGCGCTATTTGGGAGATATTACCATGTTTTAATCTTTATTTGTTGATCCACCATGGGCAGGAAAGCAGATAATCAGACAATGTGCTTGTTGACATAGATTTTGCTAGTATTGAGTAACTGCGTAGTAACTCCCAAATAACAAGCATTATGGAGATGTTCCCCCCTAAAACAATGGGGGGGAGGGGGGGATACCTTATTGCCCGTCAACTTAAGTGGCATCTGCGGTGATACAGATCTTTGTCAACTGTACAGACTGATCGCAGTTAGAACACTGGTTGGGAACAGGAAATGACTAAGGCACATAAATGTTGCCCCACAAAATATTTACCACAGTTCTGGAAATAGCTGTACTTTCCTTTGAGACCTTTTCTATTCTTATGCATGTATGACCGCTGATACCTTTTTCTTGACACTTTTTTCAATTGAATGGAATAAGGCATAGCAGCAGCACAATGGCTCAAGAGCACCGCTAATTAGAACCAAATCTCCCAAACTGAAGTCTCGCTCCAGCCCACACCATGGGGACTCTGCAGGGGCCCATACAGGGGATGTGTTTGGGCGAGCCCATAGATCTGGAGGTGCGGGCTAAAAATGGGACCCCATTGACTTGAAATCCTGTGTCTGGCGAGCGGTCGGCCGGCCTTCATTACAAAGGCTGTCAGCCTCTGCTTTATTTTCAGCGGTAATGGGGTCTGACAGAGAGCAAGGGAATGTCTGAAGCACCTTATGATAGACGGCCTCATGGGCTTGTGTCTAATCGCCTTCTGATTTATGACCCTTCTGGCTCGATGCTGGCCTGTTTGTGGAATTTCCTTTAATGATCCCAGGATTGCCTGGTTTCTGTAGTATTGTCTTAAAAGAATATGGGACGATACTCTGGCTGTTTGGGGGTACGGTGGCTCGGTAGATAGCAATGTTGCTTTCTACTTCCATAACTGGTGGTGCTAATCCCCGCTGTGTGTGCGTGGCTTTTGCATGTTAATCCTGGGCCGTGCTTGCATGTTCTGTGTAGAGTTAGCCCCCCCCGGGTTAAACTTTTGGATGATGTATGGATTAGTTTTTGGTTATTTGTCATTGGTTTTTGGTTATTTTTATTACCTACTCTATGGCATACTTATTGCTAGCTCCTGACACAAAGACAGTGAGAATCTGTCCATCCATCTATGCAGGCGAGTGTCTTCCTTCAGCACCTCAATGTCTTGGGGATAATGGTTTCCCACATTCCTCAGATTCCTCCTAAAAATTCTGTGCATTTCCAACACTGGGCTGTAGTAGGTGCTACTGTTTGCCTAATGTAAATCAGACATGCATTCATGTTGACTGCTGCTTAGGTATTCACGTGGACTGACTCAGTAGTGTGTATGCAAGGTTTATGCATTATGCATGCATCTGTGTGGGTTTCCTGCAGGTACACCAGGTCCTTTCAACCTGCTCCCTCAGGGTCAATATAGACCATTTTTCAGTCCCCACAAGGGCAAACTCAATTTCATAAAAACCTGTGACAGCAAAAAAAAAAAAAACCTAAAAATGCAAAAACTTCTTGTGTTTTGTTTGGTCACTTATGATTAACATTTGTCCTGAGTAGGGATTAAAGTTGTCATTGTTGGGATTAGGGTTTTAATCGTGCGTTCCGTTATCCTCGGGAGGTCGGAATCCGAGCCAGATTCCGAGTCTCGAGGCCGGAAGTGACGACATGCGCGCTCCCGTCTC
>JAODKN010000114.1:18719369-18732228 GCA_026774425.1 Petrocephalus zakoni
TATGTGTCGTTATGCGAGCGCAAGGGCCGCTTTCGTGGAGGCGTCCATCTTGGATCTGAGTGCGGCAAATGGAATGATGACACTGGGTTTTCCTCGGTTTTTCAGCGGATGTGACGTCACTCCGCGCGCCGAGCTCCTGTTTTCGAGAGTAAAAGGAACGCACGATTTGAAAGAAAATGCGAATAGCCTATAGAACCGTTGGGAACTGGTGTAATGATAGTGAGCTTTCAACCAGCTGTAGCTTACAGCTAACATTAAAGGTGGGTATTAAAACCATCATTGATTCTGAATGAGAAGTTTCATGCGTTTATTTAATTTTATATAATTTATTTATATTTAGGGTGACCAGATGGTCCATGTCATCCCGGACACTTTGAGCTAGGACAGGATTTGTAAACTACCATTTCAATTAAAAGGACCTGGATTTGCTGTGTGCTGATTGGTCAGTCTCCTATAATCATGCACGTATCGCTAATGTTAATGTGAAACAGCTGGATAAGTCAATCAAGGAGACAAGCCAGTCAAAGCACAAGAAGAACTGAGCTATTTAGCCAAGCAAAGCAGTCTTTCAGGTTATAAAGTAGTTTGTAAAAGTAGCTCAAAGTGTCTGGGATAACATGGATTATCTGGTTACCCTATTTATATTTAGGTTTACACTTATTTTCTAAGTCAGTGTTCAATAAATGCTGTTATGTTAAAAAATGTTGTGTATCCTTTATTATTAGTGTGATATTTTATCATGAAATTTAGAGGGGAAAACGTCCAAGTGTAGGCCAAAAAATCGGCAGCATATATTGGCCATCAGCTGACCCTGACTTCTAAATATCGGCATCGGCTATAGAAAAACCCATATCAGGCGACCTCTAGTTTGAACCCAGGACCCTTTGAGATCACACTGGCAGTTGATTAAATACTGCACTAGTATCACGTTTGCCATCTCTTTTCAAAACTACCTACATTGCTGGCCATTTGACGACTGCAGTTTTCATAACGTCGATACAAAAAGTGGTTTAAAGTATGCTGGACACAGCCCTAAAGGCACACTGAGAGTATTTTAAGGCCTGTGTGTTTGTGCAGAATGCAAAAGGATGCTCCTTGATTCATGGCTAAGAAGCTATAGCGTAAACCAGGAAACCGCAGCAGTGCCTATAGACTTTTTAGTGATGTCATATGGCTGATTTTTTAAATGTTCATGTTTCAGTAGTTGATGGTTAGAGTTAGGATTGATCTGAGCTCTCTCGACTGCTTGAATAAAGCCATTTAGCTCTCACATGATCCTGCACAAGACTACAGTAGGTTGGAGGCATCTAGATTTGAGCAGGCTGGGCAATTCTGACTTCTTTAGGATAAGTGTGTGTGAGAGCGAGTGAGAAGAAGAAGAGACATGCTGGGAAATTGATGTTATGTGCATCAGTCTTCCTTGTAGTTGCCTTGGGGATGACCTGGGGCTTTGGCTGATCTCAGTGTAGTTTTGCTTCTGCTGCAGGAGGGTGTAATGAGGGGGTGAGATGCATCACAGCCAGCTGTAGACAGACTATGGGAACGTCACCCTGTCCTGATTGTCTATACCAGGGGTGGGGGAGGGCCCGTGTGGGTGCAGGTTTTTGGGATGACCTCTCAATTAGCAGGGAAGACATTCTGTGCTGTACACTCTTTGAGATAAAACAGAGAAATTGAGCCAAACAGAAGAGGACTGTCTGTTTAGCAACCAGGTTACGCATGCTTTTGCGTAAGACACATGGCAACAGGTGGTGGTATTTGCTGTATAGATGTTTTACTTCCAGAGGAGGTGTTCCCTACTTGGGGAGGTCATAACCATGGTATCCTAGTTTTGTACAGCACTTTGGTGACATGAGTCATGTCTGTAAGGTGCTATATAAATAAAGGCTGAGTTGATAAAGGGCACGGACGTAAAAGGTACTTAACCTGTATTGTTCCAGTGAAATACCCAGTTGTATAGATGGATAAAATAACTACTTTGATTAAATGCATCGTTTAAGATGCTTTCTGATGGTTGTGATAATGAATAAATTGGTGATGGAGGTGGAGGATTGAGTGGTGTTGTCTGGCGACAGGGGGTTTCGCCATCGTGTTCCTAGTGCGCACTCACCAGGGAGTTCGCTGCGCACTCAAGAGGATGTACGTCAACAACGAGCATGACCTCCGTGTGTGTCAGCGCGAAATCCAGATCATGGTGAGTTAGTTGGTTTGTTACGTGCGTTACTGGTAACAGCAGAGTCTGTGTCTTGCATACATAGACATACACAGTGCACATACTGTCTATGTATCACCAAAGCAGTAATCATTTGCTTCCCACTTGACCTCCAGAGCTTAAAAGGTTAATATCTCTGTGCATGTTTATATATGTGTGTTTGCATGCATTTGTTGTATCTTTGTTTATTAATGTACAGCGGGACCTGGCTGGTCACAAAAATATCGTGGGCTTCCTGGACTCCTGCATCACAGCGGTGGGAGCTGGTGATGTGTGGGAGGTCCTCATCCTCATGGACTTCTGTCGTGGTGAGTATGTGTGTCCTTCCTAGTGTTTGTCTGGCTGTGTGTGTTTTCCTGCGTGTGCTTGGGCCAGTGTCAAACTTAAGTGAAATTTCCTTTTTAAGCTTAATTTTTCCAACAGTTTTGTATTTCATCTCTTTGCATTTTTCTCAGTCTTCCAAACCATTGTTTTTGCCTCTTCTCCCCCTTCCCTAAGTAGAATTGGAACTGAGGGCTGTTTGTATTCTCTGTCCAGATGGATGTAGCTCAGTAAATAATGCATTAAAAACTCTGTTGCCCACCCTGTACACTTATCCTGAATAATGCATCAATAACACTAAAGCTAGACTGTATGTGTTCCCCAGAAATATTCATCATAAGGCATCATAAGCCATTGGGCTGCGGAGATCATTGAACCCTACCCACTCAAAGGCTGTGGTTGCTTATTGGTCGGATTGTCATTGCGTGCCTTTGCACATGTGCTTTTATTGGCGTATTTGTGCTGCAGAGTTGCATATGTTCTTGACCAGCCATTGTGAGCTCCGCTGTCATGCGCACTGCAGGGGGCCAGGTGGTAAACCTGATGAACCAGCGGCTCCAGACGGGCTTCACGGAAGCCGAAGTACTGCAGGTATTCTGTGACACGTGTGAGGCTGTGGCCCAGCTGCATCAGTGCAAGACACCGATCATCCACCGAGACCTCAAGGTGTGGCCCGTTCGTCTGTCCAAACACATACTTTTTCCCACGTGCAACTTTTCCACCATTTTCCGTCTCTGACCTCTGGGTGACCCAGTGCTGTCAGTTTGGAGTGTAGGCTCTGAACATTTGGTGGCGGTGCATTAAACCCATACTGCCTGTGCTGAGTGTGTCTCTGGAGATCCCAGCTTGTCAGTTTATCACGTTATTCTGGTGGCTGCTTGCTGTCAGTTCATAGTGTGTCTCAGAGCTGGTGCTAAGCCCACTTGCGATTGCTGCAGGTAGAGAACATCTTACTCCACGACATGGGACACTATGTGCTGTGTGACTTCGGCAGTGCCACCGACTGGTTCCAAAACCCTCAGAGTGAGGGCGTGGCCTCAGTTGAGGAGGAAATCAAGAAGTGAGTTTGTCTTGTGCAATCTTTTTGCCATAATTCAAAATTGGGAAATATTTGCGGTGAAGAATAAAGTTTAGCCTTTACTCATGTAACAGTTTATTTTAATACACATCCTGACTGTGCGGTGAAAGTTTGATCTTGCTTACCCTTACATATCACTGCAAATGTCACAAAGAATAATATTTCGTTCCTAACTATGAAGCTTTTCTGGTTTTAACTTCACTCATGTTTCTTCTTGTCCCACCTTCTCCCCAGGTACACAACTCTATCTTACCGTGCCCCTGAAATGGTCAACCTCTATAGTGGCAAGGTCATCACAACCAAGGCAGATATCTGGGTAAGCGTGGGTCAGGCTGTACTTTCATCCGAAATTTGTTTTGAAACAGTGGTTTGTGGGCTATTTATGAAAACAATAACACATTGTTTTTTTTTGGTGTCTGAAGTTGTAGATGACAGAGCTTCATAATAATCTGGAAATGCCTTGTAGGCTATGGGCTGCCTCCTGTACAAGCTGTGCTTCTTTACCCTGCCCTTCGGTGAGAGCCAGGTGGCCATATCTGACGGCAGCTTCACCATCCCAGACAACTCCCGCTACTCCCAGGACCTGCACTGCCTCATCCGTAAGCGCACTGCCGTCTTCCTACATGTCTGTCATCTCTCTGTGCAAAAATAGCTCAGGCATATTGGAGAAGCTGTAATATGTTGTAGTTAATAGCACGTTGCTTTGGTGATGAGTTAATTTAATTTTTTACTTTGTTTTATGTAAGGGTTGGGCTCCAGGACTTGTAGTGGGTCTTGAAACAGCTGTCAGGTTGCTGGTCAATCCTTAAACACCATGCTACCCCCTGACCGGTGCACCAGCCTCTTCCTTGCCATCAGTCTTTCATCCTTTTCATCATAAATGCTGTGTCTCATTATGGAAATATGACATTTAGGGTACATGCTTGAGCCAGACCCAGAGAAGAGACCGGACATCTATCAGGTGTCCTACTTTGCTTTCCGCCTGGCCCAGAGGGATTGTCCTGTCCAGAACCTCCAGGTAGGTGTCCATCCAGTTCTATCGTGTAGCTTCATTCTCCGTCTTGGGGTTTGAAACTGTAAATTATAATGTGTTTTTTATAACACATTATGCAAATGCAGCATTGTGTGGCAGGATTACCACTGACCCAGTGAGCGTACATTGCAGCAGTAATGCAGTCAGAGTACTACATATGCAAAATTTTTGCACTATGTGTATGTTTGCCTGTGCTCTATGTTTTCACTACTCTGTGCACAATAATTTCCCTCTTGGGTCAATAAAGTTAATATTAATCTTAAGCCCATTGACTGTTTAGCTTCCAGAGTGGGTGAGTGAGTGTAGTTTAGAATTTCATAGAGCTAGCAGCTTAGTAATGCATGTATGAGGGAACTTGACAATACTGTGTCTGGAGTGAGATGGGTGTCTAGTAGCAGTAAGTCTGTCCTTCCCTATTTACCACTGCAGAATTCTGCCATTCCGGCGAAGCTTCCGGAGCCAATCAGAGCCAGTGAAGCCTCAGCCAAGAAGAGCCAGAGCAAGGCCAGGTGCCTGTCTGCATGCATGTGTAGATGCTGTGGCTGGGGCTGTGGCTTGTGTCTGTGTCAATGTGTATATGTGTGTGTGCATGCCTGTGAGCTTTGTGATGACTCTAGCCCTGTGTTACAGACTGACTGACCCCATTCCCACCACTGAGACCTCAATCACCCCCCGGCAACGCCCCAAAGCTGGTCAGCCCCAACCTGGCACAGGAATCCTGCCCATCCAGGCTGCCCTAACACCCCGCAAAAGGCCTTCTGCTACACCTGGCCCGATTGGTAGGCAACTGATCTCTGAATCTCAGACCCTTTGGTAACTATATTAACCTTTTAGCAAAAACCTTTTAGCAATGAATGTAATGTTTTCTACAGGTGTGAGCTTAAGCCCTGCCCAATCTGCAGCTAATCTCCAATCACAAAAGGTGCAAATCCAGGCCACTCCCACTCAACCCAAGACCACATCCACCACCCCCAGAGCTGCTCCTCAGCCCCAGGCAGCAGCTTTCTTCACCCCTTCACAGCCCGCTCAGCAGGTATGCCAGTTATACTGGTCATTGCAGTGGATCCAGTAATAGAGCTGTATGGCAGCTGTCTGGTCTGTAAGTTAGAGAAAATGCAGGTGTTTGGTTGGACATTTTCTTTCCTTCCCTGTAGGAGGCACTGATTTTTGAAAAATCAGCAAAGCCTGTACAACATACTGTAGAGGAGCTGGAAAATGTAATGGCGAATTGGGTACTACTCAGTCTCGCATGGTCCGTCCATATTGTGATGTTCAAACAGCCAAAGGCTTTTTCCCATTAAGAGCTGACCTGCTTTTGTAATGGCCTTAAGATTGAATGTGAAAATGACAAGCATAATTAGTTCTTGCTGTGGCTCAAGTTCTTCATATTCTATTTGTGTTCCTGTTTCATTGGCAAAGGAAATCAAAGACGAAAGGTTATGTGAAAATTTGAGAAGGAAAAATCAGGAAGCCATCAGGTCAGAGAGATGGAAACAGAAGTGTATCTACAGTAACAGCTTCAATTGAGCCCTTTATACTAATTAGGAAGTATGCGGTGTGATTATTATTTTTATTGCACAGGATTACAGAATGGGCATTTATTGATGAATTAGAGGTTTAGAATGTATTGACCAAACGTATAATAAAGCTGCATATTTTGTGCCAAATCTAGTCCATCATTTTGGGCTTTTTTTATTTTAATTGGTAGTGACACCAAAATTTGGCCCTGTCCATGGTGCATATGGCACTGTACAGCATGGCACGGTCTTCCTGGGACAAAGGCACGTGACCTTTTGGCCCGGTTCCACTTCCACTATGGCCCCTGTTGCCCATCATAGTTGATTGCGCTCTTTTCACACAAACACACATGCAGCAGCCACAGCAGCCGCAGCCCATCCAGGGAGCTGCGCAAACACGAGTGGAACCTCAGCAGATGGTCAGCGCAGCCACGGCTGCTCCAGAGAAACAGCCACAGCCCAGCCAGGCTCCGCCCAAAGCCCCACCCAGAGGCTCCCGCCAGAGGCAGGCGGCCGCTGTCGCCCAGCCCACTGTGGCCCCAGCGGCCCCTTCACCTGCACCTGCACCTGCACCTGCTTCAGCACCTGTGTCAGATCCCACGTCTGAACCTGTGTCTGCGCCTGAGCAGATGGTAAAGCCTTGTGGGTCTGGTCCCCTCCCCCCAGTCTGGGCCTTACTTTGTAATGTTTTGCCAAGTTGGGACCGCTCACTTGGTCATGGCTGACAAACCCTGTTGACTTAGCAAGTTTTCCACTGAAAAGCAAGATGCTCAAGCAAGATTTGTTGGGTAAATGGCTGATCCAGGGATTCATTTAGCAGTTTAAAGGGGAATTCGAATGAAATTTGATTAGGTAGGCTGCCGATCCTGCCAAGTCAAGCAGGAACATGCACCTGATAAATATTGTCAAGCAATTTCATCCAGTTCCAAATCAGCATTCAGACATTTGGATTGCTTGTCACCTTTTCACTTTGCAAAGATGTATGGGAAATTGAGTTTTAGGCACTAAAAGGTTAGGATGACCTCATTTTCCAGTACAATTACTAAAAAAAATGAGTGATCAGATTTCCCATAATTATCTAAACAAATTTTTCATGTTTTTTTTTTCTCTTCATTTTAGAAGGCTTGAATATTATCTAACCATTACGAGCCTGGCATACTTTTAGGCACAATTCCCCTTTGAAACGATGCAAGTTAGCATCCTCAGTTTGGGCTCTAATGTATAGTTGTACTGAGATGGCTTTCTGGCTTTCAGTCAGTATTTTATTAAACGGAATGAAATGGGTCTCACTTTTCCTTTATTTCCAGTTAATGTCAAGACAGGAGTCAGCTGTAACAGGAGTGGGGTTCCACCTTGTGTAATGGGGCTTTGAAGGGATTCCTTGGACTTTTCTACTGGGAGTAAAAGGCCCTGCCCTCAGTGAAGGGCAAGCATGTGACAAATATGCCTTGGCTTCATTGGCTACCTGGTCTTGGTGGTTTTTTTTTTTTGGGTCTGCCACAATTTTGACTGCTAACTTGTAGAGTTATAATTCTAGGAAGTAAGGCTAATTTCCAGTGACCAGTGGCCTTTGAGGACTGGATACAGCAGAACATTGAATTTTTATTTGCACAAAGACTTAAGGTCAGATATTTTAATTAATATTTGAAATTTATATAATTTCAAATGTAGGGTCTTTATGCAGTGATGACTATGAACTTGGCTATAGATTTATAGATGTTATTGGTCTGCAACTTTAGTTGAAAAAATGAATAGTTGTAGGGTTGGTTGGAGTCCATGGTGTCTTTCAAAGCTCTTTCATCATCATTGTTGACTTCTTCATAGATGTTTGGGGGGGGGTCACGCCTTTGTATATTCCAAGACCATGCTGCTTGTCACTGTGGCCCAGTCTGCCACCTGCATCCTCTGTGGTTGTCATGTGGATTAGTGGTCATTGGTTGGTCAAAGTATTCTTGGTTCTCATTGGCTCTAATTGTAATTTTCCATCCTACAGCACTTAAAAATGCGATAATTTTGTTTACTATTTTCAGTAATTTGTACTAATTTGCTTATTCCGTGTCCTCATTACTCATAACATTTGCTCATGCCTTTTGCTTTTTATTTTCTTTCAGAATTTATTTACTCATGGCTTCATTCTCTTATTCATTCCCCCGTTCTCTTGTTCCCTTAATCTTTCGTTACCTCGCTCTGTGATTCTCTCGCTCCCTCACTCAGTATCCATGCACGCTCTCCTTTATGGTTCCTGCCTGATTTCTCATCTCTCATATAACCCCCCCCCCCTTCTTTACAGCAGGCTACCCCCAAGCCGGGCTCGCTGACCCCACCGTCATCTCCTAAGCCTGTGTCACGCGGCGGCCATCGACGCATCCTGAGTGATGTCACACACAGTGCCACTTTCGGGGTGCCTGCCAGCCAGTCCACCCAGCTGCTGCAGGCGGCTGCAGCGGAAGCCAGTCTCAGCAAGTCCAAGTAAGGCGGGGTGGGGGTGCTACAGTTTCAGCTTTACACTATTAGTACGAGATAGCGGCTAGAAATCAATGCTAGTGTATTGCTTCTTTTCCTGTTTTTGTTGTGTGTTTTCTTGCACAGCATTACCCTTGTGTGTTTGACTGTGTCATTGTCTCAGGTCAGCGAGTACCACACCTTCCAGCTCCCCACATTCCTCCCAGCAGAGTGTGTATCAGCCCACGGAGCCAAGCACCCCGCCCACTACCCCTGCTGCCGCCCCTACCACCCACAGCCCCCCAGAGCCATCCACCTGGAACCCCTTTGGCGATGACAACTTCTCCAAACTCACTGCTGAGGAGTTGCTGAACAAAGACTTTGCTAAACTGTCGGATGGTGAGGAAGCTATCCTGGGCAAAATGTGATGGTACACATGGACTGTGAAGCTGAAATCATGGAACTGAGATGGGACTGAGAAGCTGTAATGATGGAGTCCATATCATAGTTTAGATCAGGGGCTCTCAAGTGGAGAAGGAAATGTTAAATTCAAGTTTTTCTCCTGGTCTGTGTGTCTGCACTAATCAGGTAAACTCGCTGAGGAATCCAGTGTCTCCACAGAGAACCTGACCCCAGGTCTGCAAAAGGCTGCATCAGATCTGCCACCCTGCTCCCCTCTGACTACAGGTAAGTAGTATCAGGGAGTCCTGCCTTCAGCTCATTGTGTGTGGTGGCGCTCTCCTCTTCATGCAGGTTCTATTTAGATGCTCTGGTTTTCTCCACAGTCTGTTGTCTGAACTGTTGTAATAAAAAAATCCCATAGTGTGTGATAGTCTGCCTGGTGTCCAGGCTTGCGGAGAACCTGAATGGGATGGATGGATCAAGAAGTCATTATTACTTATCTCCTGCCTGCATTTTGATGCAGTCTCCCTCTGGCACATACATACTGGCTGGTGAACATCTCTCTCTCTCACTGTCTCTGTTTACAGTATCTCCTTATGTCTTTTTTTCTGTTCACCTATACATCTCTGTTCTACCATCAGTGCAGACTCAGTGTGGTGTGGCAGACATTAGAACCCCCCTGTACTGCAGCTCTATTCTGCTTTCAGTGTCATTCACTGCACTCTGTCCCTCTCCTCCTCTGTCCCATAGCTGAGAGGGTGGTGGACTCTGTGAGCACAAATGTGGATCAGAGTGCAGGATTGCTGAATTTGCCGGAAATGTTCACTCCGCTCACACTGAACGATGCCTCAGGTAAAATCCCATTGCGTCATCCTTATTTGCACACAGAACTTCCACACACACAAGCCTGCACATTCTTCACCTTTAGTCATTTCGACTCACGTATATTTTGTGCAAGACGGTCTCCTAAATACCCTTTTTTCTGGTTGGGTTACTGGATTTGGCTCAAGGTTTTCTTGGTAACTAGCTGGAGACATTTTGTTGCCGTTAACGTTTCCTCTTTTGTTTCGGAGGAGACGCTGTTAATTCTGTGGTTTCGGATTGTGTGGTTTTAGTCTGCCTTCTACAGCAATTTGCATTCATTTCAAAAGAGGACCTAGTTTAGACCTTACTGAGCTGAACCAAATCTTTCTGGATTTAGCATTTACAGAAAACTCAGAGCTGAGCACAATGTTCAGAGCCTGTTTATTCCAATGGGAATTTCATCAGTCATTCTCTCTCTTTCTCTTCCGGTTTGCCCTCCAAAACAAACAGGGCTACCTTGCTTTTAGTCCTCGACTGGCCATTTTGGCTTGCTTTGGGCGTTTCTTCTACTTGTTTTTCCTTTTTCTTGAAACCTTTTCCAGCCAGGTGCTGAACACTGTCCTCACAGTGAGCATTCTATTTCTTCAATGTCTTCAATGGGTGGTGTTGGCTAAGGGCCACTAGGGGGCAGTACAGTTGTCAGTGAGCACTACTCGCTGGGAATTGCTGTCAGCAGTCACCTCTGACCTCTCTTCCCCCAGTCAGTTGGGCAAGGGAACATGTGTGCAGTGTTCTGGGACCCCAGCCCCCCCCCTTGTCCCTGTGATCCAGTCAGCTTTCAGGACTGTAAGTATGTAGGGGACTTTGGGGGAAGGATTGTCAGCCGCATGTTGTTGGCTAGCAGACTGGTGGTTTTTAGGGCACTGACCTGGTCTCTTGGAGACACTGAAAAGAGTCAGCCTTCCTCCTACAGCTTGGGCATCACTGCAGGCATAGCATGGTGTGTCATTCTACCAAGAGGAGTGCGTCTGCAATGAGTTGTTTCCAGCAGACATGCTCAGTGATAGCAGAGTGTGTCTGAGTTTTTTTGAGGTTGCTGCACCTAGGGATGGGTATCGTTAAGATTTTAACAGTACTCCTATTCTTACCGGTACTGCTTATCGGTCCGGTACTTTAACAGTATTCTTATCAGTACTTTTTGAAGAAAAAAATCAAATTAACAACATAATTAACATTGCTTAATTTAAGAAATCACAATTATTATTCAACAAAAGTGCATTATTATTTAACAAATTTACATTAAACGTGAAATGCAATATAGAATTTCACAATTCCACAGCAATGTTTTAAACTAATTCAAATGTTCTGATGATGGAAATGTAAAACAAATGTAATAAATGATTTTAATGCAAAGCCTTTAATGCCTTTACATGCAAAACACTTTTGCACTTTTGGCAATGATTCACCGCATTGATTCTAGTGAAGTGCAACCACACTTTTGTTCTTTTAACTCTCTCTGCCATCGTCATTAGTTTCAGCTCCCAGATCTGTGGTCCCTGCCCGACCTGCGTGCTCATGTGTTACGGTACAGCAGATAGCATAGTGTATAGCAATGCGTTAGGATCTCTGCCCTGTTTGTGAGCAGGAACAAGCTTTTCATGCAATGCCACCGACTCAGTAAGCTGACAAATACTCCTCTCGCATGGAAGTTACAATATTACTGACATCATTATAATTAAATAATCGTTTTTGTTAGTTTTAATTCTTTCTAACGACTTCTCAGTACACAACAAGGTTGTGAGTATTTATACAAGTGTTATACAATATCACATAAAATAAAAAGCTGCGTATCTGCCTGTCAGGCAGGCTGTACTTTTTACATTTTAATGTCTACTAACGGATATTAAGTATCATGTGAACATATGGTCTTATATGTCTAACAGTGTATTAAATTGTAATTTAAAGTTTAAATTTGTGCACATAATTTCACCCATCGGGCCGGGTCCACCGGATGTCAGTATGCAATACAATTAAATACCATAAGCAGAACATAAGTTTGAGCATGTGAATCGGGCAGCAACACCAGAACACTCAAGATTAACGTTTTAATTAGTAACTGAGCTGGTCAGATTAACTGGCAAAAATTACTTTAATTTAGAAACAAAAAATCTGATTTATTCATTTGTCCAGTACCGAAAACAATACTGTTAACGTCAGAGCTTATCGATATTCCGGTCTTTAAAAATTTAGCCCCAGGGCCCATTTATTACCGGGGTTCGGTACCCATCCCTAGCTGTAACTCTAAAACCAAGTAACCAGAGCATTTCATATGGGTCCCTGGTCATCGAACTCTTTAACTTAGTGGTGTCTTTAATATGCTCTGTCACTGATGGTCAACTAACCTGCCCACACACTACTGTATCTGCCTCAACATTACACCAGTCCAGAGGCAGGGAGCATTCTGGGAAGACTGTTGTATCACTGGGCAAACTCTACATCCCGGGTTGCTATTTGGGTGCTTGTTTGATCTCTTTCTCTCTCAAGCATGCGTCATTTGGTGGGTCATCCTTTCCAGTGAGAGTCGTTTAACTCCTATTATTTGGCGTAGGGAATTGTGGGTAATATCTGCCCATCCTGCTAATGGTTGTGGCTCATCTATGGAGCTCACCTTTCACTCACCTTGGGTTGCATCATCTACCTATGACCTTTGAGGGGTGTGCCTTTTCCTGTTTGCCGCCGTCTCTTTCTGGGCTGGAATGGTTCTGTGGAGGTCTAGTGAGCCGTAACTACTGTTTTGCTGTACTCTTTCAATCTGCAGTATGCAATTAAGACGCAAGCCTTGGATATATACTTGCTGCTGTTGGCCTTGTGAGTAATGCATTATGGGTAAAAATGAGAGATCGACCGATATATTGATTCACCGATATTTTTCCCGATATTTAAGGATTTTGCCATAATCGGTTATCGGTTTTTTAATATCGGGTTCACCGATAAACGCCGCCATCTTGTGGGTGTTTTGAGAATTACGCGCAGGATCGCCATTGCAGCAT
>JAODKN010000114.1:18743554-18755817 GCA_026774425.1 Petrocephalus zakoni
GTGCCACTGAAGAACATGATAGAACAAAACATGGCACCAAATGACAGTGATTCCCCCACTGTGGCTGACACAAAGAGCAATTCTCAGCAATATTTCAGGCAGATACAATGGGGATGTATACAACTACCTGCTGGAGAGCACTGCGTTGGACCCAAGATTCCAGTCTCTACCGCAGCTAGACTGCAACCACGAGATCTCGTCACACTCCTACTAATCAGTCATGCTTACTCAAACATTAAGGCTAGCTAGGTAGCCTTACATATAGCCCACATGTAGCCCAGTGCACATTAACCTGCGTAAGGTGTATGTAAACACCAGGAGTATTGTTATTTTGGAATAAAAGCTTATTAACCTATCACAAAATAATCCAACAATAAAGCTACAATACATATACAATTATAGAAATGTTCTGTCAATTATGTTGTGACCATGTACATAATCTGGCCCTTATGACTGGGGGACTGTGCCCTCCTTGATTCTATGTACAACTTTCAGTCTAGCATTATCACTGAGCATAATGAAAGTAAGGACATGCAGTAGGTCAAGACCCTCATAGGGTCTATTTTTACTCTAGGTTATGCTACTCAACCATCCAAGTGCTTAAATTGGTCAAAATCCAGGGAAGGCCTGGAGTCTCTCACAGGGCACAAGCCTGGAGAACACCCTGGATGGGATCCCAGTCTAATGCAGGGCACTTACATCCACACATTCATGCACTTTTGGCAATTTAGAGGTTAGCAGGAACAACTAAGGCCAAATCTCAAATCATGTCCTCAGTGATGGGAAAATTGTATATAAGTAGTCCCCAACATATGATGGAGATGTGTTCCGATAACCCCATCGTAAGTTAAAAATATTGTAAATCAAGACGGGCTCTAACACCGAGACAACTGAACTCTGTTAATCACTGGCAAGGGTGAGCCATCTCCTAAGGCAGAAGATGCGTACATCCCAGTAGCGTCCCAACCTATTGCACAGCTTACGCTGCTACGTTTGCCTGCTGCACGAAGCTTAAAATATTTTTGCTGTGTTGTAAGTCGAACCATTGTAACTTCAGGACCATCTGTATGTGCTCAAGAGAGTACTGTGGTTTAATGGAAAAGGGAGCTCAGTGCTGCTCCTCCAGGTCTGCAGGTTTTAGAGATTGTGTATTAGCACGTAATTGTCAGCTGAGTCACCAGGTGACCACTGAGATACCGTTGAATTTACTGGAGTAATGAAGCGCTCATTCTGAGCAGAAACCAGCACACCTATGGGGCTAAGATCAGACCCCTGCGCTCTAGCTGATTAGGTTTTTATTTAACACGGGTGGCCAGTCTTATCCTCAAAGGGCTGGTGTGTATGCAGGTTTTTGGGATAACCTTTAGGGCAGCTGTTCAAATCCAGGTGTGAGGACTCTTCAGGCAATCAGTCCTCTAAGTAGTAATCTAATTAGGGAGTTGCAGTGAAAACCTGCACACACAACAGCCCTTTCTGGATAAGATTGGCCACTCCTGGTTTAACAGTTTTGTTTGATAGGCCAGGGTGAGTTTATCCATGCTGTTCCACAGAGCCACCACTTGGGGGCAGCAGAGTCCTGTCTCTGTGTGAGACCACACAGCCTTCAATGATTTTGTGGAGGAACAGTGCAGTCACCCACAGTCTTTTTCACAGTCGAGATAGCTGTCCTCATTTGACAAGTTTCAGCAGACAAGTGGCTCTCTGACCTTTCTGTTTAATTGCTGATTCCATTCAAAATCAGCCTGCATTTGTTCCCTAAATGTCACGGTCAATTGGTTTGATGTTTGGAGACTCAGTGTAGGCATCAGTGTAGGTTAGGTTTCTTTGTAAGAACAATCTGTTGAATTGCTCTGTCTTTGTCTAGGTTTGTGTGTTTTGGTTGTAATTTTGTATATACTTCTTTGTGCTTGCATCTTGCGTACTGCTACATGCGTGTAGCAGTATAATTATACTGCACATATAACAATAAGATGGTGTTTGTTTCTTTAACATTTTTTTTTTCTTGATCGGTGCTGCTGAGGGTTTTCATTTTCTTCCATTTCAGTGACACCATGCCAGCGTGTCCTTGCTTCCACTTTCTGCTTCCTTCCTCATTCTCTCTGGTGTCTGTCCCCTAGGTCATCAGCCGCCCCTGCGTGCCGTCTGTCTTCTCTATTGGCCTAGAGGCTGGGGAGAACAGCAGGTGTGATATCAGCTCCTGAAGTCTCAAAATACTGGGTCACCGGACCCCAATTTTGAGATGGGAGGGAATTGAAGTTCCTATCACCAGGAACATTGTATAGCCATGTTGCCTTCCAGTCCTACTCATTTGAATATAGTTGCTGAGCCTTAAGCATGAATCATTTTTGGAAATGCCAAAATAAATTGCATGATTTTCAGTGCAATCTGGTTACTTGTCATTCATGGCAATACTTTAAAAATATTATAATACTATAAAAATATTGAAATATGAACTCATGAGCTGGTTTCATTCACACCAGACAAAAAATGTGAGCGGCCTTAATGACGCCATATTGTGCCCAAAGTCTGAAAATAAGGTAGGTGTAGTTTTTGAATTATGTTTGCCCATATATTATTAGTATATAATTTTTTTAAAAAGATCTTTTTACCCGGGTGGCTACTTTTGCCTCGTACCTCCAGGGATGAAAGTTCTACTTTGTTCAGAACAGCTTCTGCTCTGTGTAGTTGCATGCTCTCTCATGTTGCATGGAGTTCCTCCTGCAGTCCAAAGCCATGTGGTTAGGATAAATAGCTCTAAATTGCCCGTAGTGTACAATGAGTGCATGCCTGTATTTACTTTCATCCCATTTGGACTGTACCAAAGCCCGGTGCCCTATGCTGCCTGGGAAAAGCTCCAAGGCACCGTGACCCTGACTAAGATAAGCCGGAAAAGTTGGATCAGTTTTAAGCTGAGTGGATCGTTTACTCTTTAGGGATTGCCATATTTTTCCTCAAGTACTTACTTCTGAGCACTAGAGGGCAGAGTTTAACTGTAGAGCCAGCCGGCTTTTTGTCCTCAAATTCTAAGTGCTGTCCCAGATCCCCATTAAACCTTTAAAATACCATTAGAGGTTCTGGTCAGGCTTTCAAAACAGTGTCTCATGTTGCAGCACCTCAAAGTTCCTCCTCTTCTTAGAATTGTTTTTAAGTAAATTTAGAACTGGTCTACCCAAGGTATGGAATAAAATTCCCTGGTGGCTCAAAGGTACCTGGCTGATTCATGCATGTTTATGAGGAGAAGAAGGACCACGCTTCCAGTGGAAGGTATAAGCACCTGCCATGACACCACTGGCTGAAGCTCACAAGTTCAGTGCCACTATTTTGATTGCTGGAAAAAGAATTCAGCAAGTTCATACCTTTTCATTGGAGACCTGAGCTTGAAATCACGCCTACAACAGCAGTGTTCACTCCAGGGGCTAAGACGCATTATAGCAATTCTCTGTGTGTGCAGGCAGCACACTATTTGCCAAAGTGATTGTTTTTTTTTACGGTATTGATTTTGAGGTGTGAGCTTGAGGCTCTTTGCTATTGTTTGGCGTCTGTTTACTCACAAATCAAAAAATATTTCATTGCATATTGACACGGCCAGAAGTTTTGGAACTTTTCCACTTTTTAAAGAAGAATCTCAATTTTAAGTGAAATAAGTTGAAACTGACAAAAGTATTTGGCATCCACCATCCTTAATTCCATATCACTTAATATATGAAAAGTAATTAATTGTCAACACAGCAATCAAGCTTTTGATTACACAGTCGCTTCCATAATCATTATGCCCAAAAGAAATTGCCACCGCCCAATATATTACTGTAAATGATAAAGCAAATGCAAATGCCATTGGCAGAACTATTGGGATCCCATAGAAATTTATTGTAGTGATATTTTAGCCAGACTTAATACTTTAATTAGTATCACGGGTGTCTCCAATCTTATGATCAGTCACCCAGTCCATTTGAATGGAGTACAGCGCTGGTCTGTGTCATTGTGTGCATCACACTGACCATGGACAAGAGAAGGAAAAGCAGAGAGCTAACAATTTTTCATTCTCAGAATGTTTACCGAAAATTACGATTAAGGTATGGAAACATTCCGAGTGTCCAGTTTTCCTGATGCTCCCAGAACATCATCCCACTAGTACAAATACTACTACGACTAAGAATAATAAGCAGTGGGTCACACTGTCGCTTTGTACATATAAGATCACGGCTTCAAGGCTGGACAGCACATTTGCAGAATACGTGTGTGTGTGTGTGTGTGTATGTACACTTAATTTTATCATTTTTTATATATAATTTTTCAGTATTAACTGTTAAAAGGTTGTCCAGGTAATAATGCTATTGCACTGACAGAACCTTTGTTAAAATGGAAAACGTGGAAATTGCATTCCATTAATGTTACAGTAATAACGTTCTCAGCCAACTTTGAGAAGACCTTCACATAACATTATGGGAACACTCCCTTTTAGCTGGGTAAAAACAAAGCATGGTCAGGGTAAAGGCTACAAAACCATCTCCAAAGAGCTGCATGCTCCTGTGACCGCAGTGGCTAATATTATCAAGAAGTTTAAGGTTAAAGGGGCCATAGGTAACACAAGAGGAATATTGACACCAGACTGAACAGATAGTTTGAATATTGGCAAAAGATTGAAGGAAACTTCAGAACAGATCCAGGTTGACCTCCAAGATCAACAATTTCAAGTTGCACCATCTGTCGCTGTCTGAATGAAAGCGGAGTATGTGGTAGCAGACCCACGAAGACCCTACTTCTAATAGACAGACACAAAAAAGCCCAGCTGGAGTTTGCTAAAATGCATGCTGACAAACCAAGATCCTTCTTGGAAAAAATAGGGCTTTTTAGTATGTCACAGCAGCTCTATCTTCACAAAAGACAAAATGATTTTTTCAATGAAGAGACACCATCCCTACTGTGAAACATGGAGACTCAGTCATGTTATGGGGTTGCTGTTCTGCCTCTAGTGCCTTGACCCAGTGTTAGAAAGCTCTGCTTCAGTCACAGGTAATGGATCCTCCAGCAGGATAATAACACAAAATATACACCTAAGAATGGCTGAAAACAAAATATTGGACCACTGTGAAGCAGCCTTCTACCATTCTGAGTCCAACTGAGAATCCATGGAAAGACCTGAAACTCAAATGCGAGAGAAGAAACCCATCAAACCTAAAGTGGCACGGTTTGCTGAAAGAGGGTGGGCCAGATTACCCGATGAGAAGTGTAGAAGTCTCATTTAGAGCTACAAAAAGGTCTTGATTGCAGTTATTGCCTTAAAAATGTGTCCTAAACATATTAGGGTAGGGGTCCCAATACTTTGTTTCCATGGCATTTTCTTGTTTATTATTTACAATAAAATATTAAGTGACGTGTCTGCTCTGTGGAGTATGGGGTAAGCAATAGTGGATGCCAATGACTTTTGTAGGTTTCAACTTATTTTATGGAAAATTTAGATGGCTTTTTAAAAAGTGGAAGGGTTACCTATACATTTGGCTACTGACCCATTGCCATAAGCTACCAACAAATTCACAAAAGCAGCACCAGAGCCTAGTGGTGTTTTAAATGTCAGCATGCTAGAGAATTGTCCTATTTTTCATGTGCAAAAGCTTTAATCTGCTAATGGAACCAATTTGGTTTATGCATCCCTATTCCTGGAAAGTAGTTGTACAGCCTGTAAACTTCAACCAGAAAACATCACTTCCCCTTGGAAGCCAAGTCTGTGGCCAGGTACCCAATCTTCTCCATCTTTTTCAGAAGTGGTTGTGGGCATAATGCGTTGTGCAGTAGCTTTGGAAATGCAGCCTTTAGTCACTAAAAGGATTTGAAAGAGCAAGAGAAAATGCTCAAATCGCAACAGTAATTTCATAAAAACCTTACTGTGAGGCTGAAAACTTTATAAGAAGGGGGAGAAACTGTGTGGGAAGCAGAGCGGGTGGACAGAGACTTGCTCACGCACCAGTTCACTGCTACTGCTGAGATTTATGCTGCATTCAGTTGACAGTGCAGAGCAAGCAATCAGATGGAGCAGTCCAGTAGCCTTGTGTGTGTGTGTGTGTGTGTGTGTGTGTGTGTGCGCGCGCGCATCGAAATGTACAAGTAGGAGAGCGATCCAATACCTGAATGCACAGAGGGTGATCTAATATGTTTATTTTGGGACAAAACAAAGCTATTTGTGCTAGGTCACTTTCAGGTTTCATTATCTCTGTAATACAACAGACAGCAGTGCTTAGGAAAGATATTAGGGTTCAAATTTACTGCACTGTCTCTCTGTTTAACCTCCAGAAGGCTTAAAAACATTAGAACGGACTAAACGATTAAAAAGACAGCTTTTCTGCTGGAATGCGTCTTCCTTGCGGCTGTCTGTGGGACTGCAATCCAAGACGGAATCTGTAGTTTACTGCCGGCTGGTCTGAATTCGGGATCAAAAAAGGGGGGAAGGCAGAAGCCTTCTTTGGATATGTCTGTGGAACTTTCCGGGAGAGAATGACTGGCTGGGAAAGAACAAGAGTTTTGTATTCCAACAAAACCGGGCTTTGTGCTTTTCATCTGAGGACTCCAGCTTGGTTACTGCTGAGGAGCCCATACCAGTAGTCAGGAGCCGCTCGCATCACACGACTCTCACCTCCAGTACTGATCATTACGGATCAGTTAACGATTACTGAGGAGCCATTGTCCACAGTGGCACACTGACAGGAATAAACAATAAATAGACAAACGAAAAGGAATAAAACAACAAAAAGCTGAGTATTTGGGCAGAAGGATAGTTTAATATACAGTATTTTTTATGGGTTTGAGTGCTGTTTTTAAAATCAGTGAGGTGAGGGGGGCTATGTTTCCATAGCAACCATACCCACCACACCCTAGCAACTAATTTCACCGTTCGGAAATTTTTAAATGCATTAATGAAACATTTTGTTTTGAGATGTTTTGAATTCTGACATAAGCTATTAGAAGTCCTGTGTGACAAATAGTCGCCAAATAATTAAGCATACAACTCTGGAAAAGTTAAGAGACCACAGCAAAACATTTTGTTTCACTCAATTCTCAATTTATGAGTGTGTGTCTGTGAATAATTATTTTTTTTTGCAACCCCCCACCCCTCACCTGGCTGGTTTCTGGTCGTTCCCAGTGTCTCCTGCTTCACCTTGTTCTTGTGTACTGCTGTCTTAGAAACCTTGAGCCTGGAAGCAGCCTGCTGCTCAGTGTAGCCTTCTGCCAGCAGAACCAGGATTAAACCAGGATTAAAAAGTGCAGATGTAAAAATATATATCTTTTGTTATATATATCATCTATTTCGTTCAGGGCTGTATCTATCATCAAGAGCTTTACTTGCAACAAGACAACATTTCCAGATCATTCTGCAGTCAGATCACATAACTGGGAATCTTGAAAAAGGGTGTTCATGCACATTACCTTGAAGAACAAGGAGCACTGTTTAACCTACACCTTAATTACAAAAAATAATGCGGGACGACAAAATAACCTGTAAAGCCTGCAGTGTTTATTAGTCCTGCCGAGCTCGTGTTGTAGCTCTTGGTTACATAAAGCACATGCGCTAACTTTTAGGTTTAATATATACCGCATTCCAGTAAAATATGTATATCACAGGACCCCGAAATACATTTTAGGAGACAAGAAATGAATTGCAGAACTTCCTCTTGGCTACAGTCGAAATCATATTTTACAGTCAAACCCCGTGGGCTTCAAACCCCGGAGAGCTGCTCGCTTGTGCTCCTGGTTCACGGAATAATAAAAAAAAAACTTTTTTATTCTTAAAGATATTATATTCAAATTCAGCAAAATGACGCATAAAAAAGTGCGGATTTAGCGGTTAATAAACCTTTGCGCAGGTACCAGTTAGAGAATTAACAAGCAGTTAGCGAACTGCAGCCATTAGCCCACAGTAAAGTAGGTCAAAGCGCCATAAAAAGAGGGATGAGCGGGATGAAATATCAGCCTCTCTCTGCCTCCTACCCTGCGGCATGTTTGCGGCGCCGCTGGACCCCTGCCCGCCACCTCAGGACGCGTAAGTAACATACCGAACCTCCGTCAGCTATCAAAAATGAACCGTGACCGCACAGTGCTGTTAAACACGTCAGTGCCTTTTTATTGTTTAGAAATTTATTTCATGGATTTTTCTTTGTAATGATTAGGAATAACAACCCATAATGTACTATTATTATAATTTATTAAACTACTACTACTACTACTACTACTAATAATAATAATAATAATAATAATAATAATAATAATACATTCTGCTGGTACTTAAGCACAGTGAAATTATCTTTAATAAAGTTTTGAGAACAAAAATAATATTAAAAAAACATAGGGGTGCACAGAACTATGATTTAAGCCAAGGGCCTCAGGCATGTGGGTCGCCGTAATAAGTCGTTTAATTCTATATGTTAATGACTCCTTTCTATTTCACGGTTTATACCATATGTTGTATATGTTCGATGTTTCTGTAATGGGACTAGTTGACTAGTTTTGTCATTGTGAAGACATTCACGGAACACCTGATCCAATTCCAAGCTCGGTCCCATACCTTGGCCCCAACAGTGACTGACAGAGTGCACCTTTATTATGAAAAGTGACATTATGAAACAAAAGGCCACATTTAATTAACTACTGAAATTTTTATTTGTTTGTTTGATTTAGAGTATTATGGTGTTCCCTACTGGCAGTTCTCATCAGACCAGGAAGGAAAGTGAAGATGCAGCTTTATGCAAGTTATTTGGTAGAATACCTTATGGATGTTAATTTTTATGTAAGCAGAGTGGGCAAGACCTTTGGGAGACCACATAACTTTTATGACATAACAGGAATTAAGCTTCAACCCATCATGTTAAGAAGTAGATTTAAAAAGCCACTGAAAAGGTAAGGGACTAACTCAAGTTTGCCTATGGTTTGTCTTTTTGTTTTTTGTTTTTGAAGGAACATTGGCATCTGGGCTAAAATACTCAGGGCTAGACTTGAAGTACTTGTGGCTGCAGCCCCTTAGTGATCAAACCTAAGGACGTCCCATGGCAGAGTACCCAGAGACGGTACTTCAGATACGGTACTGCTAATCAAACAGCCATTTCTTTAAATCAACCTCTAGTGAGGTGGAATAAAGTAGTAATCAGCTAATCAGCAAATCCATATCTATCAGAATCAGGTCTGCTGGAGGCAAAATACATCAATGAAATGTCTACGATTCCTTATGGAGTGGTGTGATGACCCATCTTCCTAAATGATTAACATGGTATAACAGGTTATGCAGGCCAAACTCATCCCTTCCTTCCACTGTTGATGTGGTCATTGTGCACTGTGGTCCTTTACTTGTAAGGCACTGCTAATCGTGGTGTCAGTAAATGAAGCTTAGTGACACTGCATCTCTACGGTGTGAGTTCCAGAGCAGAAGGAGGGACACGGAACAGCCAGGCACACAAACCCTCCGCTGCGAGCTCTTCCAGAATAAGCCGTTCTGCTGCTTCTCCATCTGGTTCCTATTAGCGACGGGCCATTGCTGGCACTCCCGGCAAAGGTCTCAGCACCGCCCGGAGCACTTAACGTGGGTGGGGTCCGCGCCTGACGTCACCGGGCTCTGCTGCTCCGGCGCCATCGTTCCTGGCCGGTCCTTCAAGCACGCCTGTTTTTCTTGGGCTGTTGGTCTCCATGTGCGTGTGTCTGTGTGTGTGGTATGGGGGGACACTCTGGGCTGCAGTGGCCCTGGGTTTACAGTTCCTCTCCGACTTCCTGATTACTTAATCATTTGTGTTGCTGAATCGGCACGGGGGGCTGTGTGGCCTTATTAGATGATGAAGGGTTGTTAGGACAGAGGCTGTGAATATCCAAAGTTTGTTATCCATCCATGGTAACTGGTGATATGGAAAATAGATGGAGGTGTCACTGGTACCAGTATATTAGTGTCGGAGCTTTTGTTCCTGCCCCTAGGGGTGATTTCGCCTTAAACATACTAACATTTGAGCATCACGTGACGTGCAGGTTTTACACCTTCATACGTCTTAATAAGTGTGCGACCATCAGCCGAAACACCAGGTGAGGTGGAATACTTATCACAGTAGAATAATTAAGAGCTGGGAGTCAGCGTGAGCAGAGCTCAGTGAGCTTTTCATGTCATATACAGAGTATTTTATATGATCTAACTGAGCCCTGAAGGAGAACTTTATCAGAACGAAAGGTTCAATAATAACACTGTGCATTTTCATTCAGAGTGATTTGTACCGCTTTAAATTTCACATTTTATATCCTTTTGTACAACTAGTACAAAAGCAGGTATAGATATTGTTCCCATATGCTTTGCAGCTGATGCCTCTTGGGTCTAACCCAGACATTTCTACTTCTTGGTATAATTTTTAAACTTTGTAATTTTATCAAACACCCTCTTCCCACCCCTGCTACCTAACCCTGAAAAGAAAAATAAAGGCATTGTGAGAAAGCCTTGCTGGTGTGGTTTCAATCATAGTCACAGACACACAGTGGGAAATTCATTGGGTAGAACTAGCTGGTACCACGTAGGACCCACTTTTGCCTTCAGAGACCTCAATGGTAGTTGAGTTTTGCATTCAGAGAAGCGTTTCTGCACACTACAGTTGTACCCAGCTGTCATTTTTCCATTTTTATCTTTTCTGGCCATATATTTCTTATACTGACAAGGTGTATTTAAATACCGAAACCCCACTGGTTAGAAGCTTCTCGGGAAATGCAAAATGTCACTGTGTGTAAAAAAAAATCAGTGAAGTGTAGCTTGTATAAGGTGCTGGAGCATCAGTTCTGGCAGCAACAATCATACGGTTAAAAATCAGTTAAACATCATGCATCATAGGCAATCTAACGTTTAACCAAAGAGTAAGTCAAGCTCTTGACCCAGGCTGTGTGATGTTCATAGTCCTGTGCTTCGCAACCCTGATCCTTGGTAACCCATAGACAGTCTACGTTTCTGCCCCCCCCCTCCCAAGCCCCCCACTCCCTGCCAGACAGTCCACTTTCTCAGGAGCCATGAGGGAGCAAAAACATGAACTGTCTGTGGGTCCGAGCCGCACACTGTTAGCATTAACAAGCAGGTGTGCCTAATAAACTGGCCGTGTATTGTGTGACAATGAGCTGTCCATGTTGCCAGCAAGTAGTTCTTTGTTTGCCATTTAATCACACTAGGCAGTGCAAGCAGAAGCATGCCATGAGGCCATGTGCGGTCCTCAGATGAGAAAGCAGCTTTAATTTCGGGGCTGTGCATTGGAAATCATCAGCATGCGTGCAGCTTCTCACTGATGCTGAGGAGGCAGTGATTCTGGGAAGAGAGGAAGGACAGACTTGCTAAAGGGGGGTTCAACTCGGACTCGGCATATACAGTATGTACACATGAAGCCAGCTCTCAGAGTGGGGAACCAATACTTCTAAGAGGGGTCTGTTAAGTGAGCTTCATTCAGTGAGGTTGTGCTTGCCAAATGGTAGCCCATAGCCTATCCCATAAAGCACAGGAAACCAGCAAAGGATTCCCTGGACAGCATTCGTGCTTACTGTCTGATTTGTTCTGGTGCAGACACTACTGGGATAGCATTACCATTTCACAGATTCCCTTTGTCATGTGGCAATAAAGATCCAGATTCTGATTCTGCTTAATGTGATGCTATATTTCTCTTGTCACTAGCCAGTTTATATGCCAGCTCAGGTTAGCTTGGGGAGCATGCACTGGTACCCACCACATGACAAAACATCTCGGGATCCCAGTTGGCCATCCCCACAGGGTCGTCGTCTTCTTACAAAGATATCGGGTGCCACTGACACCTTTACAGCAACCTCATGACCCCCCCCCCCATGCTCTCTCAATCCGTCTAGTGACTTCATAGGAAGAGTCACCAGAGACATGAATGTCACTGCTGAGATAAGTGAACCTCTCAACACAGTCGACAATCTCTTTGCAGACAGACGCACTGCTGATGGCTGTGCCCAAGCTCATTAAAGGCCTGGATCTTTGTTTTGATCCAGGACATTCTCAAACCCAGAAACTCAGGCTGCAGGGGACCCTCGCAAAGTGAATATCCTTCTTGGTCATGACGGTGCACTGACGGTAAGTGGAGGAAAAAGCCATCTACAGGTGTTCAGCAGTTCTCCACATTGCGATGTTAGCTGAGGTCCACAGTCCAGTGGGAGGGTGCTTGGCCTTCAGAGTAGAGAGACCACGTTGGTGAGAGGCATGGGCAAGGGAAGATAGCAACATCAGCTGATTTAGTGTGGGTTGGAACTTTTTCTCA
>JAODKN010000114.1:18766742-18778438 GCA_026774425.1 Petrocephalus zakoni
AGTTCTCCCCAAGCGAGCTTGATGGGCTGAATGGCCTCCTCTCGTTTGTATAGTTCTTATGTTCTTATGTTCTTATGAGTTCTCCACAAGCGAGCTTGATGGGCCGAATGTCCCCCTCTTGTTTGTTCTCACGTTCTTACGTTCTAACAACTCGCTACTTGGAGTGGAAATGTGTTGCTATTCTGCTTCTCACCTTCTTATCCAAGACTTATTCTTCATTCCCTCAACTTGACGTTGGAATAATAGATTGTACAGTTCATTTTATTACTGCAAATCCATTATCTTGGCTGTTTTTTCCATAAAAACACAGCAATTTTTGAAAGCAGACTTAAAATTTCTAATGCCTCTATGTGACGTTTCACTGTACTTTATGGCATCCTAAAACCATGTGATATCACTAGGAACGCAATTAAATGAATGTATTAATTGAGAGCAGATGGATTAGGAAAGGCAAGTATACATCTCTGCAAATAGCTGTCCATATTAGGTCATTTTAGCTTTGTTATTCATGGAATTTGGACTCAGACCCAGTGGTGACAAAATCAGCCAGTTAGTTGGTCCTTCTAGTGGAATTTTTTAAGTTTAACCAGCTTTCAGTGTGGGACTAGGAGTTAAAATAAACAAATACAACTAAACCAACCTATTAGTTATAACTGACTAACAGTGGCCCAAAATAACTAGACACTTGACAGCAACTGACACAGGGGAAGTGAACATAGTTCAGCAATAACAAATTTGTGTACGTCATTTTACATCCGGACTGAACTACAAACCACTCTCCTAGATGTTTCTTTTGTTATTTAACTGTTCATTTATGAACTTTTGCACTATATGTATATTTATGTATGTTTTTCCTATTGTACATTTTTGCTGTTTTTATCATATTATTTCTTATAATTTTATAGGAAGGGTACGATAGGGAGAAGTTACACATTTAATCTCATTGTACTATGCACTATGGCAATAAAGCAATTCAATTCAGTTCAATTCAATTCATTTCAATTTCAATCAGGACCACATGACTGATCACCCCTCCACCTAGGCATTTTCATTGGCCTTATGATGCAGATGGAATTTGGCTATCAGGTGAAAATTGATTAGGAGATACCTGACTTCATTTGAATTTATCCTCCCAGTACTTTTGGGGTCTTCGATTCTATTGTGAATTTGAATTTAGTCAGAAATAAAATGTTTTTTGTCTAGAGACATGAACTTTGGCAATTGTGTTTTCAAAGGGAAATGTTTCCTGCAGAGGGTTCAAGCCAGAGGACACCCTTCACAGAATACTATTTCTAAACAAGGCATGCTGCCTGCATAGGACAGACAAGACAATAATTCATAAGTGACATCACTCTAGTGGTCATGTCAAATGACACCTAGTGGCAGAGAGTGGAAATGTGCTGGAAAAAAAAAAAATTGAAGCCAGTCAGAAAAAGGCAAAATAATACAAGACAGTCCTCACCGAGCTGTCTTCCTCAACATGGGGTGGGGGCTCATGGATGATCTATAGGGAGCAATGAGGGAGAAATCAATGTAGATTCTGTCCATTACTACTCCTTCAACCTTGGAACATTCAAATCTGAAACAAGAATCTGGCCATTGATGTGGCTTCCAGATGGCTGATTTTTAAATATTTATGTATTGTTCATATTATCATTTATTTGGAAGGTACTCATTTTTCTTCCAGGCATGATGTTACATAAAAGTCTAAATCAAATCGTGTGTTTTCTTTGCCACTTCTACTCCGTTTTTAATTTCCCTCTCGGATAGTGCTCTGGAAAATTACAGGCAGCTGTTCTGGAGTAGTAAAAAGATCTGGGAATGAAGAGAGGGTGCTTTATTTTCAATAAGTCAGCATTTTAAAACAGGACCAGAGCACACAGCTTCCCTATCTTCCTTCTAGCATGTACCAAGCTTCAGCTGAACGCTACAGACTGCAGCAATAAACATAGTTACAGCGTCGCTGCGAATCTGACCCCTGTCCATTAATTTCTGAAAAGGCTTCTCAAATACCAAAATGAAAGCCTGTGTGACATAGAAACACAAGTCTTTTTTCCCCAAACTATTCTGGGCAAAGGTATCAACCTCAAATTTTGAATTTCATAAAGCAATCCTTAGCTGAGGAATCTAAGGCTATGGCTCCATTTTCCAGTGACCAAATATTTCCTTACCAGCTTATTATCCAAGTTAATAAATAAACATTTCACGGTTCTGATTCTCCTGAAGGCCTCAGATCCATAGCAGCAAATGTTTCCTCCAGATTCAGAACCATAGTCTTTTCCAACATTGACCCAACCACCCCCCCACCTACAGAAAACACAAGCTAGCACTGCCAACTACTAAGCATGACCCTTGACCTTTGCAGACCAACTCACCACGGTGCAGCACAGGGGCCAGAACCACCAGAGTAGGGCCATAACAAGCAGGAGCATCAGGATGAGCAGGGCGATGGCCAAGATCGTCCCATCTGACTGTAGGGTGAGTGGGAGGGGCAGGAATGTAGGCATGACAGAAATCTGGGTCACAGCAACTGCACTCAAATGAACTGCACGTGCCTCCTATACAGAGGGTTGGGTCTCCAGCTGAGGTTCTACATGAAGGCAGTAGATTGTTTTATCTCCTCTTTGCCTTCTCTTTGCTCCCTTCTAACTGCAATCTAACTTAATTACAATGTGCCCGCACTGTGCTTCTTCACATTAATTTGTTTTAGCATCAATATGTTTAGTTCAAATGCTTTAAGGCATCAGGAAGAGGACATGCATCATTTGGTGGGGGGGGGGCTGTACTCACACAGCTGACCGTAGTGATGGTGACTGAGCTTGAGATGAAGCTCAAACCGTTATTCATGCTGACGTAGAGTAAGGCTGCCCTGGGAAGGGATTGGGAAGAAATGGACAGAGGAAGGAGGGGTAAGAGGGTGACTGAGTTAGGGTTGATATGATGTTATGGGGTGGGGGTCACTTACGATCCAATCTCCTGCAGCACTGGAGTGGGACAGAGCAGGTAGGTGTCCCTCACCAGCATAGGTCTCTTCACTGATGGGACAGAGGAGAGAGGTTATGAGCTCATCACAATGATATTCTCTGAGCAAAACTTCATATGCGGTGGTCTATGCAGGGGCGGGGCCACAGGGGCACTGGTCATAGCTAAAAGCTGATTGACCCCCAGAGTATCCTGTTCCCTGTCATTCACCGCTTGAAAACACATCATTGGCTAATGAGACGGTTGACCCCTACGATGCCCCTCCCAAAAAATCCTAGAATTGTCCCTGCTCACACAACAAGCCCCGGTTCTCCTCTAACCTGAAAAATAGCATGGGGATGAAGATGGCCTTGCAGCAGCAATGGCTGCAGGGTTCTGACTGCAGCAGGATTTAAACCTTTGCCGACATTCTGAAGTGAAAAGTGAAGGCCCTCGATTGAAGACAGGCAGCAGTGGTCAAATAGACCCGCCACCCCACTCAGCCTCTTTGTCCCTCTGACAACAATAAAAGAGGAACATAAGTCTACAGTCCATTTCCAGCAGGCCTGAGAGAGCAAAGACCTTTAGGCTGTCGACAGGGTTCCACCCCAACGTCTTAGGCAGAAAGTGGAGGAGGAAAGATGGATCTCAACAGGGCCATGTGCCAGGAGCACAATGCCAACTGTCCTTTGTCTGTGGCCAAGGTAAACGGGTCGCATTTCAAACACCAGCTGTGCCACCACAAGGCCAGAAAGTTAGAGGGGGCGACTGAGGACACACACGCGCTCTCAGTTTCTCCCTCGCGCCTGCACGCGGACACACACACACACTCTCAGTCTCTCCCTCACACGTGCACGCAGGCACACACGCTCTCTCAGTCTCCCCCTTGCGCGTGCACGAGGACACACACACACTCTCAGTCTCTCCCTCGCACATGCACGCAGACACACACGCTCTCTCAGTCTCCCCCTTGCGCGTGCACGTGGACTGATGTGTCCGCGTGCACGTGCAAGGGAGAAACAGAGCGTGTGTGTGTGTCCACACACGCACGCTCAAGGGAGAAACAGAGTGTGCACGGGGACACACACACACACTCTCAGTCTCTCCCTCACGCTGGAGAAAGAGACAGAGTTTTTCCCAGTGGAAAATTCAGATGTCAGAAAATGGCAACATTTCAGAACCAACATAATGTATTTTTTAAACGTCATTTAAAAATAGGCATTGTTTTTACATAGATATCACATGTCAACGGTGACTTTCGCCACATAGTTTTCTTATATTATTAATGTTGTCACAAAGTCGATTAATGGGTGTTTTTACGTCTGACGTGCATGGCAAATGGTTTTATGCTGTTCATCACAGCTGGATGTCATTTTTGCACTGATGCAAACCCCAGACTTTTATCAATAAACTCTCTGTGGTACCTCCAGCTCTTTCATTACTCTGCTGCCTCCTGCCATCATGAGAATTAAAGAAAAATTAGGCATCAGTCTTAAAAAAAAAAAAAAGAAAAAGAAAAAATAAAAGTAGCCAGCAACAAAGTTCAGTGAAGAGGGTGATTAGATCAGAGACCTATTAGTCAAATCTCTCTCCACGGGCATCAAACCCCCAGATACGCCTTACATTTTCTCGTTCCTAATTAGTGCTTTGGTGAGCACAAGAAGTAGGAGAGCAGAACCTGGCATAGGGGCCTGGTGGGAAGCCTTAGGAATTTCACTGGCTTAATAGAGCTTCATATTCTTAGTTGTAAATGTTTACTTGCTTCTTTGCTGGCATGAGGGTGGGTTATTGTAGTGTCCTGGAGCTCATTAGGAGCAGCTACAATCCCTTTTTTTTGGTGGACATTCGGCAAACAGCAGTGGCGACACACGCAGCCTTGCTGATCTCTTCCGGGTGGCATCAGTGATATTTAACAAGGTGCGGATGCGGCTTTTGGGGGGACGCCCCTAACATGGTACCAACTGCTGCCCCACAGGGCACATTCAAACCCTCATGCACACGGGCTTGTAGTTTAAGCATGTGCTACTCATAAATACATTTAAATGACGTTTTTAAATTTTAAATAAATGTGCCAGGGTTACGTCCAGACAGTGCTGCTTAGGGTGAAGAGGCAGGTTGGGCACTTACTGACGGTGTAGGTATCGTTGATGCGGAAACTGCACAACACACTGTCCACGTTGTGGGCATGCAGGAATCCGTTCCCTTTGACCACCACCTGGAAGGGCTCTGAGGAGGACCGCAAACACAGAGGCTGACATGGAGGTAGGGAATGCACGGTGCTGGTCAGCACATCCAGCTTACCTGGGCAGCCACCCAGGCTTCGAGCGGCATGAGAAACACACACCTTAATCATAGCGTCTGGAACAGGAGTGGAGCGGTGGCAGGTGGTATTTTACTTTAGCTTAAATATAATTATTGTGCAGATTTTTACATAATAGTATAATATCGTTCAGGTTCAAGATCCTTTATGTGATTCCTGGCAATAACATCAATCTAAAATAAAAATGATCATTTCCACAGGACAGGCACTGAAATTATAATTCAATTAAAACAATCTGTGTGAGGGGCACAGATGAATGCTAGTCCAGTGCCATAGTCAGAGTTTGACGTTTGTGTATACGTCTGCTTATCTGCAATAGCGAATAGGTGATCTGGAGCCATGGGACATAATAACTCCATCTTCTTAAAGTACCAGTTCCGAAATACATTTACTTTTAGTGATTTTGCAGACATTTTCATCCAAATGGTGTTTATATAACGAGCAATGACAAAAACACAGATGTAGGTGCAATATAGGGCTGATTTCACATGATGCTACATGCAGTAGGACCTTCAAAAGGGATCCGAAATAAGGGTTTATACACAGATGCATATTAAAGTCCATTTGTGTTTCTGGCTTAGTTCTGGCCCACGGCAGTATCAAAAGGCATTCATGAAGGCAATTCTGCAGCCCTGTCAGGGGAGGCTCTGTGCTCAGGGGAGGAACCACAATAAAAGTCACAATAATGATCTGTGGCCCTTCAGATAGACTGTGCCACTTCCCAATAAAGTAGCTGTAGTGTCCTCGAGGAGGACCATTATGCCTGACAATGTGAGACTTTCAGCCAGGTATTTCAGTATGAAAACAGCCTCATGGAAATGTCAAAACATTCTTATGCAAATGACTATATTCATTACATCAGATTGAGGCCAGGACAGTTACTCTCTCAGTATTTACTCTCTTCTTCATGGTAACACTTCGCAATCTGAACCTATGCGGCCATAGCTGAATAGTCGAACGTACCTCCTGCACAAATACTAGAAGGTTCCGCTGACAAGATCTCAATACAGGATCTCTTCAGGATCTGGGGGAAGCAGAGGGCGATGTTCAGCTGGTTGAATTACTCTTCAGCAGTGTTTACAATGGGGGAACCCAGGCAGGGAGTGGGATTCATTTTCAGCCTGTAAGTTTTATGTCCAAGAGCAGCCCATTTCGTCTTGGTTCTGGGGGAACTTTGCTGAATGATGCCACAGTTCAAGTTTTATTATCCCGATAAATTCATTACTGACATTTCAAGAAGAAAGTAGATAATAACCTGGTCTCTTACCACCATACATCGTTTGCAAAGCCTCCATGATTAGCCACAGCAATCAGCTGGGGCACCTCCGCAATTGTGCACCGCAGTTCTAAATGACAGGCGGTCACACGGATGTGTGTCCCTCATATTTGTGCAATTGTGATCTCACTGCTTAACAATCTGAAGCATTATTGTAGAAATTTTAAGTTATACAATTATTAAGTTTTATGTTATTAAGTTTTAAACTTGTCAAATTGTTATGTTGTTTGACTGGCAAAATAGCTATGCGGCCTACCGGGAATTCTCCCGAGTCTCATGTAGGCCTCTCAGGACCTGGGGGGGGACCTGTCTCCCCACTACTGTTGGTTTTGTCCCCGACTCTGCAGCCATGTTCAGGTGTGCCTAAAAACAAACATGGCTAAAATATGAATATTAATTAATTTAAATGCAATTAAATTTATTTTATGGACAGATAATCCAGCTAGAAACTGACTAAAGAACTGGTTTCTTCTGCTTGGTCACTAGTCTGGGTCTGGCAGGTCGGTGTTGGGCTGATGAGTCTTTGGGCAGAAAGCTGTTACCAGGAATATACTTGCATTGGCTCCTCTTCATTTCTGGTTCACGTCATTCTTAGCTTTTATCTCTTTTTCCACCCTTTTTCTTTTCCTTACTTCTACCCCAAAAATCAAAACGCATGACAATCGATTCATAAAACTTCGACAGCTGTTGACAGCCATGTGTTTATCGAGTCAAAGCTGTAGTTTACTGTACTTTGCTCTTGTTACATAGCAGGATATTATATAAAAAAAAAAGACATTCAAATACATGAAGGCTGGCGGAGGTTAGAGAAAGCAATGAATTACCTAGGGGCACATATCCACATGTCAGCCCTCCTTCTCTTACCGAATTGATGACTCCCTGCAAGGCCTCGAAGCCGTCGTTTACTGGGAAGACGTGATCTTTGCTGTCCGCAATGGTAGCCAGCTGAGGGAAAGGGAAACCGTTGGACTGTCGAATAGGCTGGAGGGTTCCTCTCAGGTCAGGCAGCCACTCACCTGCGTTTCGTTGAAATCCTTGACGCCTACACAGAACACGGAGGCCCCCAGGCTGCGAGAGCGGCTGGCCTGCAGGGAAGCGCACAGGAGGGTGGGAAAAATCGAACATTAGGCACTGGGGCCCAGGTGTACACAACAGCAGGAAACGCTGCTCATAAGGGGGGCAAAGGGGAAGACTTTACCGACAATAGCTGGGGCCCATGAGTAAATCCATCCATCCATCCATCTGCAACTCTGAGTAGGATAAGTGGTTACAGAAAATGTGTATGGATGGATGGACTTACTCATGGGCCTCACCTGGTGTCTGGGTCCCTGAAAGCCTTCCCACGTGGGAGGGGCCCATGTGTGAGTGCATCCTCCCATCCATTTTCTGTAATTGCTTATCCTATTCAGGGTCAGGAGGGGTCTGGAGTCTATCCTGGAGGCAACAGGCACTCTACACAAGGAGCTATGACTGTACCACTGTGCTGGCCCACCCATGAGTGAGTGAGCATGGATAATGGTGGGGGGGGGGTCCTAGTCATGTCTTTGTGTGGCCCTAACAACAGGGTCTTGTATTGTAAAGAAACAAGAGGATTTACCTCAAGATCTCAATTCTTAACCAACTGTTGCTCCCCATTTTCCCCCAAGAAATGATGAATGTGTTCCCCTAGCATCTAGGACCGCACCCATCAGTGTCATTCCTGCCCTGTCTCTCTTCATTGAAGGACGTGGCCTCACCTCTCTCTCGGCCAGGTCGAACTCATCCTCGCGGAGCTCCCCGTCCGTCAGGGCGATGATGACGCTCGCGGTGCGGTAACCTGTCCGTGAGGAACAAATCAAACTCCGAATCAAACCTAAACCCCAGTGACGGCTGGCTCTTCAGAGTCTAAAGCACGGGCTTGCTTTTCGCAAACAGAATCCGAGAAAGACGTCATCGTACCATCCGCGTTCCCATAGTAGATCTGCTCACTAGCCTGAAAAAAAGAAGCAGGACAACAATCACTTAACAAGGCAAACTCAACAATGAGGGGCTGTTTCTGGGCTGCTAGCAATGGTACGGCTCCCTGGTGACCCCTCGCTTATGCTGTGGGCGCCTCACCCTCCTGAAACCTTTGTGCATGAAGGTATCCCCTCCTGGCAGCACCCTCTGCAGCTCCTCCAGACCAGCTCGAATCCTTTCCCTGAACCAGGAGACGAGAGAAACCAAAGACAGGCCAACAGGAAGTCATTTCGATGAGCTGTTAGCTCCGTTGTTCTGCCTGGTGGCTCCCTACGTGCCAGAAGATGCCCTCTTCCCTGCCGCCTGACCCTGCTTTCTCTGGGTGGCTGGCCATCTGCCAGCCCACAATGCAGCAGCGACCCCGGGTCGCTTACCTGTCTTCCGTCAGCTTCATGAGAATCCGGCCCTGGGTGGAAAATACGATGAAGGACATCCGCAGCTGTGGGCTGCACAGCGCAAAGAAAAGAAGGAGAAACAAAGTAAGAGCCAGAGAGAGCTGGGTTCTACTTCTTTAAAGCATTACATAAATACCTGTAATATACAGACAGATATAATATCTTGTTCAGTAATATCAGAATGGTACATTGTTTTTTAATGCATATCCAGCAAAGTGAGATATACATATGAATATTGTATTCTTATTGTTTTATATGAGTTTTTTTCCTATTTTATATGCCCCGTTATATGTCATTTTATTTTATTATAACAATGGCCTTCTTTAATGTGGTCCCTTATTTTGAATTTATTGTTGTTGCTATTATCATTTGATGTCATCAGGCAACGCACTTAAAGTTTCTTGAAACTGGAAGCTTCTGTGGTCATTAGGAGATGAGATCCTTGTGCCTATTTATCAGTCTGTACCTGATGAACTTGTGAGCCAGGTGGTCGACAAAGTAGTAAATCTCATTCCAGTGGTGCTGCACGCTTCCTGACCTGAAAGAAAAACACACCATATTGCTTAAGGTAGCTTATCAGAGCTTATCCTTAGATAAGCATATTTTACATTCTCCTTTTATTTTGGAGATGTGGCAATTTTTCATAGATAAGACAGACAATACAGGTTGCACAAATACCGATAATGCAGCAGATTTCTAAAATCAGAACACCATTGTTTCCACATGACAGCCCATATGACATTTCAGTAGGCCTACCCTTCAGTGTTATTCGAGAACAGATGCAGCATATCAAGATGCGGGCACCATTTATACCTAAATTATTACTGCACTAAAATATAATATTTTCAAAATGGCAAAATTCAGGATCCTTCGCTGTTTTGTAAAATATTGTTCAGTAGGTTCATTCTCAGAGTTCCCATATTTTAAAATGAATGCACAATGGCCAGTCACATGACTGACTGATAATGCTGTTTCATTGTGACGTCCTCTGCTGCAGAAACAGGAAACACGATCTGATGGTATGAGCTCTTGCATCTCCTCACCGGCTGTCACGACCAGCCACGCCCTACTTGTCTATTTCCCGTGTATCCCTCAGGCATGACTCCAAATCAGCAACACCTGAGTCTCGTTAGTCTTATCTCTTGCTCCTGCCCTCTTGTTAACTGATCACAGGTGCCTTGTGTTTGCTCCCTGATTAGTCTCCTTTATAAGTGTGTCTCAGTCTTGTGATCCCAGTCTGGTCATTCTATGCTGCCCGTTGTTTCGTTCAGTTTCCCGTTGTTTCCTTGCCTGTGAATAAATGCCCCTTGAGGGGTTTTTTCCCGCATGGCTGCATTCTGGGTCATTCCTTCCCTTGCGACGTGATGCCAGCTTGCCATTAAGAGCCGTGAAGTGAATAATGCATCACACTTAAAAGGCACGGAAAAGTCAGACCGCTGCTCATCTAGGAGGTTAACCTGCGTGATCACTTAACATGCTCTTCAATTACCAAATATAGATCATGTGGTACTTCTTAAATCAGGGGGGAAAAACACTGGAAAATGGCACACTGGAGGTCCACGAGACAGAGCTTCAAGCACATGAAACATCTGCCAGCCAGTGTTAGAGATGCCAACTCAGTAGCTGTATTTACATCTAGCTTGGAAACCTACCGTTTTGGTCTAGCTAATGCAGGCCTATGTTAGTTTCATTTAGCTCACATATTGCTGCCACTGCAGTTGTATAAATATCCTTTTGTTAAGTGTTAATATCAATGGTGGATGGTAGTTTTTAATATGGGGCAAGCACAGTGTCAACCATTGGCAGAATGACCAAAAAAGTTAATGCTTTCTTATTTTAATTGGTCAGTTACTTATTACTTCTGCTGTCCGTCATCAAAGGACTTCTTCAGAATTAAGTTAACAGCATTAGCTGCAGTGTCTGTTGCTTTAAAGATACTATCTAGCTTGAACAGATACACAGCTCACTTAGCAAACTAACTGCCAAACTAGTTTACTAAAAATCACTGAACTTTATACTATAGTTTATAGTATAGTTACTATATCTGTTAATTCTGTAAACCTTTGTGAATTACTGATGGTACAGTAACACTGTACTTGAGGGGACACAAATACTTAGTAGTTACTTGTTAGTAACTCGGTTACTCAGTTACAACTTAGTTACTACTGAAATACAAATCATGAACAAATATAGTTGCTTTTTAAGATGAAAGATGCATCATGATTCATTAATGATGAACAAACATTAAATCAGTATTTCACTTTTATTCATTACTTATTCATTATTTTAGTAGTTCACTAAAATTTACAAAATTAACAGATATAATAACTAATATAGTAACTGATTGTGATAAATGATGCATCACAATTTATTAATGATGAACAACCAATGTAAAATTAATTTACATTGATACATTGACTAACTCAATTCTTTTTGCAATTTTATGGGGGAAGCTGTACTTCCCTTAGAACAATTGCTAGAGAATAACCTCAGTCCATTATGTTCTTTACACATCACTCACATCATATTGAGGTACCGTATACAGTAGTTTGATGTTATTTTCAAAAGCAACAATATTCTGGTACAGTACAATCCCTCTTAACTGGCCACCTCGGGACTGGACCCATGGCCAGTTGCTGTTTTGGTTGGATAATCCGACGCATACCTATTTTCATTTCGGCACAAATTTTGGCCAGATAATCCGACGCATGCCTAATTTCATTTCGGCACAAATTTACACCATGGA
>JAODKN010000114.1:18799463-18810095 GCA_026774425.1 Petrocephalus zakoni
TATTAGTTAAGTTCTCCCCAAGCGAGCTTGATGGGCTGAATGGCCTCCTCTCGTTTGTATAGTTCTTATGTTCTTATTACAGCTCTAACACATAATGCAAACAAAGTAACTGTAGTGAAAACAGAATGCAAAAAGTACAGAGTACAATAATATCCTGAAAAACTGGATAGTTTGGATTGTGATACTAGAAATACTAGTATCTGCTACTGCTTCCACTGCTAACTTTTTTCCCTCGTGTCTGTGTGTGTTGATCTCAGAGCAAGCTGCCTGGCTCACCCCTGATCCTCATCACCCCCTCTGGGCCCAGCAGCCCAGCCGTCTCCACGTCTCGTCGCCTCCGCTTCTGGCAATCCCAGCTGTCCTGCCTGGGCAAGGTAACGCCAGCCTACTCTCTCTGCTAACCATCAGGGCTCAGAGAAGAGCCTGAGGAGACGGTCTGTCTTTCTCTGGGTCAGTACCCTGTATTTGAAACTTAATATGATTGAGTCCAGCACATTGCAGTTTTGGAAAGCGTGTAACACGCCAGTCTATTTACAAGACCTGAACGGTGTCGAGGTCACGTTGGTTCAGCTTGTGCTGTATTTGGCCACGGCTCCAGCCTATCTATCAGGTATTGAGCTGCTAGTTTGATCTGAAGTGGTTCTTGGTGCAGGACGTTTGAGGAGCACTGCTTTACTGGAATCTCCTGCTCTGTGTGAGTGTAGAGGGAGAGAAGGTCAGTGCTGAGAGTCTGGCAAAAGGCACCACCTCTGACTAGGGCTGCTTGCCATTCTGCTAGGTTATTCCCATCTCCACTCACCTGGTGAACAGCGGGACCAATGTGGGCATCACCCAGTGCCTGGAGCATATGGTTGGGGGTGTGCGGGCCAAAGTTCGAGAGGTGAGGCTGTCATCTGTAACTCCACTGGAATGTCGAGGGTTGGGGGCGGGGCAGTCACATTTGTATACATTGTGGAAACTTCAGGGGAATATGCGTTCATAAGAAAAGGATGCTATTGCAAGCTTTTAAATATCTTTTTTTTTCCCTTTTGAATCATGTAATGACTTCTTTCTTGCTGTTTTCTTCATCTGCTGTTAAATTGCAAAGTTAACCTTTAAAGCCCATTTCGGTAGTAGCTATAATGGTAGTTCCGATGCAGACCATTCATGTGTCCATGAGCATGTGTGAGTTGTCTGTCTGTGCCTTCTCAGGCAGGAGCTTTTAGGTGGCTGTTTTTTTTTTTTTTTCTTTTTTTTAAGCAACATGTACTAATTTTACATATAGATGAGTCACATCAGAAACCCTGTTTTTCCCCCCCACTACTGTGTAAAACTTCACTTCATGCTCATCTGAAAGGTGATGGAACAAGGGGAGCTGTGTATGACCACACAGCATGTCACTGTGTGACCCCTGACTCCTGCTTTGATCTCACGGGCAGGTTCACAGTCACTTCCCCCATAAGCCCATTGTTCTGGTGGGCTGGAACACCGGAGCGCTCATCGCTTGCCATGTGAGTCCCACTCGCTCCTCTCTGTCTCTCATCTGCCTCGTCACCTAGCGGGCAATCGACTTTTGGGTGCTAATTTAAATGAATACTGCTGTTCCTGTGTTCCTCATGTAATTGTTTCTCATGTTTAGGTTGTAGGGAAGTGTGTGACTCTGCTTGTGTGTATCACCTCTCCGCAGGTGTCCCTGATGGAGTACGTAACCGCAGTTGTGTGCCTTGGATTCCCCCTGCTCACCATCAACGGGCCCCGAGGGGTAAGGCCTTCTGAGCTGCTTTGCCCTGTGCTGGTGCCTATTAATTTGAAGAACTGGCTATTAAATAACAGCCTTTGCTGTCACAGTTGCATGGTTAAGCAAGCAGCCAGGCATTCTGCAACAACAAGCTTTGGCAGCAGAATGGGTGGTTGTGGCTTTCTGATTGGTACCGACAAAGAATGGCAACTTTCCCAGGAGTCAGTTTTCCACATTTCAGCCCTGCTAGAGCTTCCCCAGGTCCTGTATCATGAAGCTGCATTTTTGTGTTAGCAAGATAACTTGTCAGATTTTAAGGTAGTCTGGGCTAAATGTAAGTGAATGAAAAAAAGTCCATTTAAACCAGAGTACCTTAAACCTGACAAGTTATCTAGCTAACCAATAAATCTGGCTTTGTTATACAAGGCCCTGGTTAAAAGCAAGTGAAGCAGAAATGTCTCTGAGCACATCAATATAGAACTTGAATAGCAACCAGTCCCACCAGCAATGATCCAACATGTAATACAAAGCCTTTCCAGAAGAGTACAGGCTGCCAACAAAGGGCAGCACTTCATATTAATATGTATGGTTCTGGATTTAGATGTTGGACAAACTAGGCCTGTCAGGACTTTTGTTGAATGACATATTCTCCTAGAAATAATTGCAGTAAAGAATATTATTGGTACTTGAACATCAGGGGAAAAAAACACATTTCCTGTAGTAATGTGTTATCTTCACCTGTTGCTGTCCACCTCGCGTGTGGAAGAGCTGGCAGAAGTCTGATTTTCACTTCATGTGGACTTACGCATACATGGCAATTGTGATGTAATTAATTTTTGTTATAGGTGCACAACAGGGGGAAAAGTTATAATTTTTGTTGGTCTTGGACACTGTCTAATTACGATTAGAACTATTGAAAATTCTCATGTGGGGGTGGGGTATAAGGGTTTACAAAAAGAGAAAACACTGTGAGCAAAATCTGTTGTGGGGAGGGTTGGTGAAAGTTTCATGAATGATCCATGAATTGCCAGCTAGGACTGGGAGAGCTTTCTTAACCCTTAATGCTAAAGTTGGTATGAATGCAGAAATCAGTACCCCACAGGTCTGGTGTGATGGCTTCGGTACATCTTTCCATCGTTAATGCAGTCTTCTGAATGACATAATTACTGCCCAAATGAGCTGATTTGTGAAGGATTGTGGGATAATGGGGGAGCTGAGAGAGCGCGGGGTCCTTCAGAGAAGTGTGTCTGCAGATTGCTTGACCTTAGGGGAGCTCAGATACTGCTTGGGCTTGAGCAGCGTGACCGACAGCTGGTTTTAAAATTGTACAAAATGAGCATCCGGGTAGGGTGGCTAAAGCTTCTGACTCATTCAACCAGGAACGAGTCTGCTGTTGTACCTTTGGGGGGGCTAAGCAGGCTAGCACTCAGGGGGATGTGAAATGCGCAACTCCACCTGGCTTATTCTCCTTTTCATAAAATTGGGCAAATCAGCTTGATCCTCTGCCTGGCAACCGACTGACAAACTGGGTACTGTTTAGCGCATGAGAATCCAACTAGTCAGCTCTGCCGTGATTAACTTGGTTGCCTAGCGATTTGTATGTCCCGGCGCTGTCAATGGTCTTAAGTCTGAGGTTAGAGGGATGAATCTGAAATGTCAGAACGAGGAGGGCTGTCGGCGCCGCCGGAGGGTGGGAAGTGGTTATTGCACTTGCTGACTGCTGTGGTGGCCTGACGGGGAGAGACCTGGAAGGTGTCTGATCAGAGGGCTCTTTTGGGAAGAGCACAGAGAAAGGAGACCGGCCGTATATGAGTAAGTCTAGGTGGGAGGGCAGGAAAAGGCGAGATTACAGTGGTGTGCGCTGATGTCGGGATGTTCTATCCTCTTGACAGCTGTGTGGAAGGTAATGCCTGTACTTATACAGGTGATGAGCGGGTGATTGACTGTCTCCAGTAAGGCTGTCACACTGGCCTATTTTTATGTAGTATGTTGTGTAATGAAAGGGAAGTTACTGAAATACCCAGGCAGTGAAATAACTTTTTTTTTTCCATCCATCCTTTCTGGTAGGACGTGGACGACCCCCTGCTAGACATGAAGACCCCGGTGCTGTTTGTGATCGGGCAGAAGGCCCTGCAGTGCTCCGCTGAGGCCATGGAAGACTTCCGTGAGAAGCTGCGAGCCGACAACAGCATGGTGGTGGTGGGGGGTGCGGACGACAACCTGCGGTGAGCTTCAGACTGAAACTAAAGCCTTCTGGTCTTTTATGTTTATTGTGGTATGCATTCTTTTTATGTAAACAGATTATAAATAAATTGGGGCGGGTGTTCACCTTAACTTGTCTATCCCACCCCCAGGATTAGCTCTACGAAGATGAAGACTGAGGGGCTGACCCAGACCATGGTGGATCGCTGCATCCAGGTTGGGGCGGGGTAGGGTGGGGGTCTGACCGGTCCTCATTTTTGGCTAATGGCACCGTTTTAACGAGTCTTGCTGGCTAATGAGACCTCAGACAATGGATTGAATTTTAACCATGTTAAATTTGTGGCTACATTTTGGTTTGCCTTCATTTCTATCAGTCACATTGACAATTATAGTATAAGTGGTGCCAATTTCTGGGCCAGGCGTCATTATACATAAGGAAGGCACCGCTGCCTGTACCCTAATTCCCCCCTCAGAAGGAGATCAATCCATGCGTCATTGTTTTGTTTTTGGTCTTGTACTGTTATAATTCATGGCGTAATTCAAGGTTGCCGGCGGGTATAACAGGCTGCTGATGGGTGGGCCTGTACTTGGGGGGGGGGGTTCTGGGTAATGAATGGGCCTGGACGCCATTTCTGTGACCGCTACGTGATCCGCTTAACGCCGACGCCGGTCTTGCGCCAGGACGAGATCGCGGACTTCCTGACGGGCGTCCTGACGCGGGCCGAGAGCCATGGGCATGGCAGCATGGAGCCCGGGGACCTGGACACAGAGAAGCGCAAGAAGAGGAGGCAGGGCCGCGAGAGCCGCCGCGAGCCGTCCTTGGAGCTGGAGCGGGGGCGCCCCCCGCAGGCCGGCCGCATACCCGCCTCCCCCTCGGGGTCAGAGGTCAGCCGCTGCTGTGGGCCCCGCACACTATGCTTAGTGCGTATCGCTTGAACGACAGGGATACGTTCTGAGAGATGAGTCATTAGGCAGTTTCGTTGTGTGAATATCATAGTGCACTTACACAAACCTAGTAGTATAGCCTGCTACGCACCTAGGCTATGTGGTATAATCTAAACCATAAAAATGTCTGTATAGTACATAGTTATGCATAATACTTGATAACTTACTGGTTTATATATATGGGTTATATTTTATACGACAGGCAGTGCAGTAGGTTTGCTTACACCAACATCACCACAAACGTGAGAGATGCGTTATGCTGCAGCATCACTAGGCCATAGGAATTTGCTTAAACATTATCAGTAATGTGCTATGTGAGCTTTGCTGATGATGCCTGTGGGGAATCCCCCGAGTGTTTACCCTCAGGCTACAATTTGCAATCTCTATTGCTGTTGAGGGGGGAGTATTTTATTTTTGGCTGGCTTGGAAGCCCTTTATAACAGTGACTGTATTCAGGTACAGCAGGGATTCTCTAGGTATTTGTACGCATGCCCATGCATGCTGCTTCCTGATGGGTCTGTGCTCCTCTTTGCCCACAGGATCTGTCTAGTGTGCCCAGCAGCCCAGCCTCCAGCCCCAAGCCACGGGCCTCAGGTCTGTCCCCGGCGCAGAAGTCCAGCCTCATCACAGCCACGCAGCTGCTCAAGACCCATGTGCAGCGATCTGGAGGCCTTCTTACGCACCGGCAAGCCCAGGGTAGGTCCCGCCCCTTCAACCTACCTTCTTGCTGCTGGGTTCTAATGCTTCTTACATGGGGCTGTTGGTGAAGTGGTTTTCCGTTATTTATCTTTTTGCGCTTTGGCGTGGCCTGAGTGTTCGGTCGGCAGGACAGGGGAATCTGAGAAACAAAGGGCCGGAGCTGTTTAGCCAAGCTTTTTGGTAGGATCCCGACTCTTAAATGAAGGGAATACAGGATGAGAGCAGGATGATGGACGGGGGACTGTGATTAGTGTAGTGGCAGCCACCACCTTTCTGAGGGATCTCCTTGGTTACATGCAATCATGAAATGCAACCTCCAGGTCTTGTGGGGTGTTGGGTGTGTATTGTTTATGAGCCCAGCATGTCCTGCTGAGGAGCTGTGAATCATGTGTCAGACACGGCTTCTTCCTCCGTCACTGTGTGCGATCAGATGCAACGTGGGGTAATCAGTCATGTTAAATAGCGACAGACCACCTTCTTTCATAGTGATGGCATTTAAACACATTGCGGCATTTCCTTTTACTCTGACATGCTCTGTGCTTCAGCCGTCACTGCTGGGGTTCCGCTGTAAGCAGAAGTTCTCACCTTGAATCCTGTGATATCTTTGATCCTCACAGGTACTTATGACAAGGTTAGGTTCCGACGGCCAGGCCGTGGCTCGCGCAGCATAAAGCGCTGAAGTACAGCTTGTACTGCAGCTAGAATGCCTCCCTTTTCTATCACTTGCCGTTTTCCGTGCGGCACTGTACCATCAAACACATACTGACCATGGACCCTCGTTAGTGGAAATGTCTGGTTTGGCCGACATTAGACATGCCCGACCATCGTGGCTCAATTAATTTTAAGGTAATTATGACGATGGCTGTAAGTCTGCTTAGCCATTGACTGCCTGTACCTTTTCCACGCTATAGATGTGGGTCTCTGCCCCTCCTCTTGCTCTCGTTGTGACTCCGCCTTTCCCTCTCTAACCTGGTGCTCTCTGTCTCGCCTCTCCCTGTAACTCTTTCTTGGGGCTCTTTCTGGGGGTCCCACCACCCCAATCAGCTCAGTTTGCTGCTTTTATGAAGCAGAATCTGCTGGTGAGGAAGAGCCTCCCCACTGGCGCCCCCTCCTGTCTGCTGGGTAAGTGTTTTTTCCTCTCCCCTCTCCCCCTCACTGCTCACCTCCCCCTTTCCCTTTCACAACTTTCTTGGGCTCTTGTGTACCCGCTCTCCATTCTTGTCTCAGTGAGAGGAAGGAGCAGGGAGGTGACCAGTGACGCGGTAGCTGAATTGGAGACGATGGTCCCAGAATGTGTCTCATTGTCAGAGCTTAGCATCCGCGTAGTAGCAGGCCTGTTAGCATGCTAGGAGGCTAGGAGGCTTTGCGGAGACGAGCACGTGTGTTTGCAGGCGCTGGCGTGTACGCTACCCAGTGCGTGATGGGCGGCGCGTCTCTGTCCCGCAGTGCCGGTCTCCAGCGAGCAGGCCGAAGGTCTGGAGCATGAGGATCTGCGCGCCCACCTGAAGAGGAGATCCAGCCCTAGCCCCACCCCCACCAAGGCTTCCAAAAGGGCCAAGATCAAGGTCACCATCCTTTCCCATGGCGAGGCAGTGGGGGGAGCCGGCAATCCCAGTGCCTCGGAGGGTGAGCTCGCCAGAGGTGATGCCCTCAGCTGACACAGCCTGCTGTAGTTTGCCTTGTACATCAGTAGCTCACGTGAGCGCTGCATGAAGTGAAACATCACCGCGTTCAGGCCCTTCATCCGTGACCCCAGCAGCTGTATGAGCGGCTGGGTGTGAGACTTTCTCAGCCATGTTTCATGTCCCTCTCTGTCTTGGCTGTGGATGGTACCAGTCTCCTCGCCCGTAATTACATTTCTGTGCCAAATAGGCGTTGACATGGGAACGCTGTATTTTGTGGAGAGGTCGCTTCTGGTGGTCTTGTTTCCGAGGTAACCAGCACATATGTTCTGATGTGAGAAATTTTGCCCCCCCCCCACCCCCCTGCCATAGCAGGAACACCAGGCAAAGCACTAGGCGGCATCACACAGACTGTCCCGGGAGCCAGGGAGCTTTCCGGACTGCTTACCACACAGAGGTACCCTGGGAATGTACCATCTTGGTTACTGATGTGTGACTGGTACCACATGGGGATTCCTGAGCAGTGCCAATGGCCATGAGCTGTGTTGGGATGTAGGGGTGTGGCCTGTCTTTGGGGCGATGGGGGAGAAGGCCCAGCGGCACTGGGCTGGTACTTACCACTGCCCTGTGGTGCTGCAGGTCTGGGGGGCTCTCGGAGGTGTCTGGGGCTCTGAGTCCTGGGGTGTCACTGGGAGGGACCCCTGCCTCCCACCATAGCCTGCTCCATGCACAGACCCCGGCGGGCAGCCAAGGTAGGAGCCGCCCTTCCCTCTGTCGCCCCCCTCCCCTCTGTCGCCCCCATGTGGTTGTCGTGTGTGTTCTTACTCTGTGCGTGTGCATAGCCTCGGTGTGACGGCTCTGTGTTTCTTTGACAGCCCCCTCTGCCAGCAGCCTCCTGCAGGGCCTGAGTTTCAGCCTCCAGGAAATGGCCACCAGGTCCCCCAGCCTGCCCTCCACGGCGGCCAGTGGCCTGGGCAGCGGCACTCAGGTCACCTACACTTGGAACCGGCCGGCCACCTCTGCTGCTCAGGTGATGGGGGATCCCAGAGCTCTGTGCATTTGGTTGTCAGGGGGCTTCTGGGGGCTAGCCGCTCTGGTTATCGCCCCCTGGGGACTGGAGTGCAGTATTTCTGATGGTTCCCTTAATTTCCTATCAGTAGACCTGTCACTCAGCTCTAGACAGCAGTAGGTACTAATCAAAACACTTTTTTTATCATTAAGGCCAGTGTAAGGTGCCAAATGGTGACTTGTCATCGCCCTTTTGTTCAAATTGCAGGGTCCCGGGGGGAAGACTTCTCAGAGCCAGATCCTGGGCTCCATCAGCGGGCCTGGCACCGGCGGCAGCGCCTTAGTGCGGGCAGTGCCTGTGGTGTCCACAGGGGGGGCCAGCGCGACAAAGTCCACCGCCATACATCAGCTACTAACCAACGGCGGGCTGGCCAAGCTGGGCCTGGCACACATCTCCAACCAGAGTGCCGGTAGGAGACCACAGGTCCCCCATCATGTGGCATACATGCCAAAACTTATGAAAGTGCTGAGTTCATATTATGGGTTGTTTACAAATTCATAAATACTTCTATGTTCAAATATTTATTTCTATGAGATGATGGAACTTCTGGTATTCACTGGGCAAAATGCAAGCATTTAATTAGATTTCATGCCTTGAGCCCATTTTTCTGATTGTTTGTTTGTAAATGCAGTACCAGTCAAAAGGACACACCTACTCAAAGAGAGGTTTATTATTTCTACCATTTTCTGCATTTTAGAATAATTATAAAGACATTAGCACTATAATATATATTAAATTATTCATTGGCTATAGTTTTTTTTTTTAAAAAAAAAAACAATCCCTTGTTTGGCGGCGGGATACCGCTGGGCCCTTTAGTAAGGCCCTTAACCCCAGCTGCCCCAGGGACTGGCTGACTGCTTTCTCCTCCATGCCAGTTTCATGAGGTGCCCTCCTGGGGTGCTTTTCCAGCTGTCCTGAAGGAGGTCCCATAAACGCTGCACACTCATTGGCTGCTTTTTCTTCACTCTCTGGTTAACCTCCATCATAACCATTTCTACTCTGTTTAGGTCAGGTGGCCAGGTCGTGGGATGTGATACTCTATCACTCTCATTTGTAGGTGGCTTGACCTGTCCAAGCTTTTGACTGGTACTGTACATGGGATATGCAGAGGTGAAAGCACAGAGTTGGCATTTGGCTTTGTCTGGATGTGCGACACGTGTAAATATTATAACATTTTGTGTGTTTAGTGTCCGCAGTGTGACTTGTAGCTTATATTTATTTCAAATTATAGCTGCAATGTCATTGAGCCTCTTCTGCTCTCCCTGCTGCTTTGAAACTAAATTAACAATATTTAGTATTTTGAATGGATTGAATTAAATGAGCGTTGTTAGCACTGCTTTTCGTACTTTTAGGTAGTTGTGGTAAAAGTAAAAATAACCAAACTGGGTAACTTTCAGCGCAACCCTCAGTTCGGCCCTTTAGTGGGCGGGATTTACTCTTCCTAACCTCCCATTTGTCAACAGCTGGCCTCAAGTCTCCCACCACCATCACGGTGACCCTGAGAGGGCAGCCCAGCCGGCTCGCCACCCTCAGCCAGGCCGGGGCGGGCGTGACGCTGGCCAAGCCCTCTGACTCCCAGGTAGGCTGGCTAGTTGCTATGGTGGCCCTCCAAGGTAAAAAAAGGCACGTGCGCCTTGCTGTATTTGTATCTTGAGTGTCTGAAGAAATTGCATGCAGAGTTCAAGTGTCGGCCCCTCCAGTGGAGGTGACCTGTGCAACTCCATTTTTATTCAAGGACCTAAAGGACCTAAAATCAAATGATTCAGTAAATGTGGAAGTGAGGCATGAAGGGAAGTTTCTGGTTTAATCCTGTAGTAGCTTTTAGATGTACTGTTTTTCATTGCCATGGAAACAGTCTTAGGCGAACGCAGATCTTAACACCACACAAACGGTGAAAAAGGGGGTTCTGACATTCCTTAAGATTTTATTCATTTTTTTATATATAAGATTATATTATTCATTGCTTGGCATGGCCAGCCGATTTGCTGTGAGGGTAGGGGTAGAATGTCGGAAGACATTCAGTTTGGCTACCTTATAGATCAAGGCTCTTCTTTCTCTTGAGGTCTGAGAAGCACCAGTGTTAATGGTCAGAGGAGCAGAGCACTAGTGAGTCTGACAACTGCTGCCTGTCGGCTGTTCCTTAGATCAGGTATAACGATGCAGCAGCAGTTGTCACCGTGACTGCTCAGTCAGGGGTGGCCAGCTGGTAGTGTTTTTTTTTCTCTCTCCTTAAAAGAAGAAGAAATGTCAGACATCTCTCTACCAGCTTAATAGCATATTAGCCAGGTTGCGAGCTCTTTCCTACAGATGCAGTCGCTTGAAATTTCCCCTGTTTCCTTGATGGGGCCATGGCTGGTCCCTGACAGGTCCCTGCTGGG
>JAODKN010000114.1:18822584-18847613 GCA_026774425.1 Petrocephalus zakoni
CAGGGGCCGGCAGAGGAAGCCCTAACCCTAAGCAGAGCCAAAGGGGGAGCCCATCCTCCAGGGGCCGGCAGAGGAAGTCAAATAAACAGAGGTGGTCATTGTAATTCTAATTATAATATATAGATTAGGCCTAATAGCTAATAATTATATACATGTCTTATACATATTGTAACTGGGTAAGTGTGATTTAAGGCATGATTTAATAATAATGAAGAGAAAGCTCTTTATAAGAAATGAACAAAAGCCCGACGCTTATTAACAGTGCACTTCTAGGGACAACCAGCAGTGGTACAGACAGGGAAATCAGCATTTAAAACCACACTTACATTTGAGGGCACACACACACACACACACACACACACACATTTGTACTCCTGTAACTCTGGGGACTCTCCATTCATTTCTAAGAGAAAACCCTAATCCTAACATGACAACATTAACCCCTCCCCAGCTCTAACCTTAACCAAAAGTAACCAAACATAATACAAAACTGGAGGCATTTCTAGTTTTTAGATTGCATTTACAGATCTTTGTGGGGACTTGAAAATGGTCCTCACAACGTCAAAATAACAGTTTTTTTTATCACATTGTAGGGGGCATTTGGTCCCCGCGATGTAATATAAGCATAATCCACACACACTGCAGACCGCGATTGCCCTGCACAGAATATGCGTGAGCGCTTGTCGATTAGCTGCGATCTAGACTAGCTAAGGCGCGGTCGCCGAGGTGCCGCAAGTAATCGCTCGCTATTACTAATTTCTAAGTACTAGTTTCTCCAACGACGGAGGGTAGAAAGTGCAGAATATTTATCTTAATCTTTTTATAATAGAATCGTATCGGGATAATAAGACTTGAACTGTGTCGTCATTTTTCAAAGCTCCCCCAGAACGAAGACAAAATGGGCTGCTATTGGACATGAAAGTCCAGGGCTGAGAATGAATCCCGCTCAGTGCCTGCTCGGGGTAGGCACTAATGGAAGCTCGTTATCTGCAGTAAAACATCAAACGGGCACAACACTTACTAATTACAGCGCTAATACACAGACACACACAGTACATTACGCTTAGGAAATGCACATGGCTGGAGGCAGCCTGAATAATTACTTTTATAATAATTAGTTATTACTAATAAGCCGTGGTGTCATCAGGGGTACGTGGACAGTAACGAAGTAAGTTGTACTTAAGTATATTTTTTAGAGAATCTGTACTTTATTTCTGTATCTCTTTCTTTGAAACTTATGACTTTTACTCCACTACATTTCTGTGACTGTTTTCGTTACTCGTTACTTGGACGCTTAGCTGTCAGCGGATACATTTTCTTTCCTAAAATGCGATAGGCCACATTCTGTTTGGCACGGGAGCAGAACCAATCACCGTAAAGTACTCCTGCGCCTGCAGTCAAGTTGCTGTTGGGCATTTATAACGTAATATATAAGGTGTGTAACTGGGTTGGTTGTTTCATTTATTTATTTCTTTTCTGAGGAACTTGCACCGACATCAATTCCACTGTCTGTCTGATGCACCCATTTGCATGAACATGTGCACACATACATACATACACTGCTAGAGCTGTGTCAGAACACCACCATGCTGTTTTGTGTGTGTGTGTGTGTGTGTGTGTGTGTGTGTGGGGAGTGTTAAATAAAAGAATGAAAACTACAATGGCTGTCTTTTTGTCGATTTAATCGTGTTTCTATAGGCATTGTAGCATACTCCGTCTTTTTATTCAACACGTTCTACCAGCAAATCAACGCACTCAGTAGGCTGTTTCAGAGTCATTGAGTTCTGTGAATGCACTGTGGTTTACAATACAACAATTCATTGACATTAAAAATAAAATGTACTTTTAAAAACCTAGGTATTTCTTAAAAGTGAAGATTTGGCTGAAGATCTTTCACTTATATTTGAGTAAAATTTGACCTGGAGCCTGCGTGTCTATACTTTGACTATACTTTACCGAATACAGAATATTTACTGACTATACTTTGAAGTAATGCAGTTGTGTCTACTTTGTCCACCTCTGGGTACCACGCTATGTTATGTAATCACAGTACACTAAAAGTTCAACACTTAAATCAAACCACACAGACCACACAGACCACACAGACCACCCTCACAGTTTCAGATGTTTGTATATCATTACACCAGTGGGTGGTGAAAGACGGCTGTCTTGGATGCGAACAGCATAATTCAGAAGAGTCGCTCAGAACTGGAACTGAATGGAAAGATTCCCTGCAATAACTAAGATAACAAGAAAACATTTCTTCTAAATAATGACGCTGACAGTGTAATATAACCTTCAGCAAGAACCCTTCATGCTCAGTGAGAAAACGCACTATATACATTTAACCTGATCTTGCCAACTGCACAAAGCAGGTGCATTTAATTAAGTTCATTGGGAAGTTTAGCCTATCTGGTGTTAAAATGGCCAAGATAGGGACCAGCCACCACAGGCACCTGCAGCTGTACGCCTGTACGCATCGTGCGTTCCCGTGGCATTTACACTTATTTCGTTAATGTTATGTCACTGTTTTTTTCCTCATTATGTCTGCAGAAAAAACATAAAAGGAGGAGTAGGAGTAGTAAGTAAGAATGACGATGCCCTTCCCTCCCTCAGAATTAAGATTGGCATTTTTTCCTGAGCAATAGCCTGTCAGCTTATTTATCCATCCATTTACGCTGCCTTACAAAAGTATGCACCACCCTTGGCATTCTCTCTATTTTGTTCCCTTACAACCTGGAATTTAAATGGATTTTCAGTTTGATTTGAAGTGATGGACCTACAAAAAAAAACTACAGATTAATGAAGTTAAAAGGGAAAAAAAAACTTGTTTTAAATAATTCTAAAAAATATTAAACTGAAAAGTGGTATGTGCGTACGTTTTCACCCCCATTGCTTTGAAGCCCCAACCACTGCCTTCAAAAGCCACTTAATTAGTTAAATAAGATCCACCCGTGAGCAATCAAAGTGTCAAATGATCTCAGTATATATACACCTGTTCTGAGAACCCCCAGAGTCAACACCAGTGCAACACCCCTTAGTAAGGGCTACCACAGAGCAAGTGACAGCATGGAGACCAAGGAACTCTCCACACAGGTCAAGTTGTAGAGAAGTACAGATCAGGCTTGAGTTATAAAACAATATCCAAAACCCTGAACATCACAAGGAGCACCATTAAATTCATTATTAGAAAATGGAAAGATTATGGCACTACTGTCACGTTCAGCCCCGCCCTTCGTGTTTTCCCCCCTGTTTTGCCCTCAGGCGGGGCTTGATTAGTTGCACCTGCCCCTCGTTGGTTGCCTCGTGTAGTTTGCTCCGCTTGTTTCCCTTGATTGGCTGCCTCCTGTTTGACCTTTGATGTACTGCCCTATTTTAGTGAGCCTGTGTCCTGTGCCCCCTGTCCGGTATTGTCGTTGCATGTCGATGCATGTCGATGCTTGCGATCGCGTTTGCTCTGTGTATGTTAATAAACGCCCTTCTGAAGGGCTTAATCCCGCAGCCTGCTACTATGGGTCGTTCCTCCCGCCGCAAGCGTGACACCTACAGCAAACCTGCCAAGAGAGGGTCGTCCACCAAAACTCACAGACCGGGAAAGGAGGGCATTAATCATAGCAACCAAGAGGCCAAAGATGAAGGAGCTGGGCAGCTCTATTGCAGAGATGGGAGTAACTGTCCATAGGACCACTATAAGCCACACACTGCACAGAGCTGGGCTTCATGGAAGAGGGGCCAAGAAAAAGCCTGCCTGCCAGGCAGATCGTTTGAAATTTGCCAAAAGGCCTATTGGAGACTCCCCAAACATGTGGAAGAAGGTGCTGTGGCCAGATGAGACTAAAATAGAACTTTTTGGCTATCAAGGACAACGCCATGTCTAGCACAAACCTAACGCCTCTCATCATGCTGATAACACCATGTGGGGATGATTTTCCTCGACAGGGACTGGGAAACTTGTTAAAATTGAAGGAAAGATGGACGGTGCAAAATATAGAGAAATTCTAGAAGGAAACCTGTTTGAGATATGAGACTGGGACGGAGGTTCACCTTCCAGCAGGACAATGACCTTAAACACACTGCTAAAGCAACACTCCAGTGGTTTAAAGAGAAAGGTAAATGTCCTGGAATGGCCCAGTCAAAGCCCAGACCTCAATCTCTGGTATGATTTAAAGATTGCTGTACACAAGCAGCTCCCATCCAATTTGAAGGAGCTGGAGCAGTTTTGCCATGAAGAATGGGGGAAAATACCAGTATCTAGATGTGCCAAGCTTGTGGAGATGTACCCGGAGGGACTTGTCGCTGTAATTGCTGCAAAAGGTTCCTGTACAAAGTATTGATTCAGGTTTTCTGTTTTTGTCTTATCTTGTTTGTTTCAGAATAAAAAATAATTTGCATCTGCAAAGTGGTAATTGTGTTGTAAAGTTGTGTTGCATCTTTTATTTCCAAATTAAAGTAAATGTAAATGCATCGCACAGCATGATGTACAAATTCCTATAGGGCCTGCCTGAGTAACATTGATGTGGTCGCTTATGGCTTTGTATGTAAATTAAGATTAAATCTAAAGGAGTGTGTTTTTCAACTGTAATGCAATCTCCCATTGCACTAGGTAATAAAATTGCTTTAATATATTATACAGCCCATGTATAAATTAAGTGGTTTGAAATGGAAAACACCTCTTCAATATGCATACCTTGCATTTTATCAGCGCCTGCGATGATGACCTACTTCTCAGGCTTTTGAATATAGCATATATCGGTAATAAACCCTTTCTTAGAGCAACATTAACCAAAACATATAATCATGTATTAGGGCCTCATGCTAACAGGCTTAACAACCATTGTTGTGTGGAATTATACCTGGGTGGTTCCAATTTTCATCCTGAATAAGAATCGTTTAGGGTCGACTTTAACGTTAAATGATACATGAATTACAATGACGACTGTGGGGAAATGGTAAACATTAATGCTATCTCAATTAGAATGCAGGGTGTTGCGCTCAACTAGAAAATAAATCTAAAGTGGTCTATGCTTAACTGCAATTACATCTCAGAGCCACTTATGACAATATAAATTGGTCTACGGTACCAACGCACATTAATAATGCATAGAACAAAACGAATTTGCCTAGCTCTAAAGTATTAATTGTGTAACACTAGAAGGATGTTGGATTGTTACAGTATTTCATTTATTAATCCATTAATCTTATAACCCTTTATCCTGGTCAGGGTCTCGAGGGTTTAAGCATATTTCACATTAACCGCTTAATTCGTGAGTTCCGTTTCCGGGCACAGCGAGCGAAATCTGTGAGCTTTGGGATTATTCACCAGAATATTGAAATTACCTAAATGACAATGCTGCAATAACTTTTAAGTATCGTTTCAGTAGTTAGTTCAGCATAGTGTTTCTAAAAAGTGCAGTCAAACAGCAATCTTTCTCCTCATGCAAACACATGCGTACTTGCAATTAACCTTGTTGTTTCAAAAGCCAAATACTAATGAGACCTTTTCCTGCACAAGTGCATTTTACATGTTTACAATTTAAGAATTATAATCATTAACTTAAATAGTGATGTAAGCATAAAAGTAAATAGGCTATCACCTTGGTCTCATTAATAAGGAATATCCCCCCCCCCATCTATAAAGTTAACAGCTCAAGTAGGCTACTCTCCTTCTGAGAAGCATATTGAATATAGTAGGTTTACCCCAAGCACCGGCTTTTTAAATATGCCATTTTACAGTTTTCAGAAACGCTCTGATCATTGTTTTGTAAACTGATATTGATGTATTTGAGCTGTGTTTTTGGTATTTTTATGTAAATCATGAGAGAACATCTATACAGACCAATTTCCCTTCTCTCCTATGAAGGCGGCAAAAATATGGATGAGGATACTGGCTAGTGGATGGTGCCACAAGTCTTTGTAGCACAACCGCACCTATTTGCTGAGGCTTTGAGAGGTGTCTATATATATGCTCCGGTGTGATTTGATAGTTTTATTTATTCATTCATCTGCTTGTTTACTATTTGTTTGCTTGTTTATCCCCTCCCTGTACGAGGTAGCATGTGGTAATATCTGCTCTCTATTTCTGAATCTGTGTGAAGCACTTTGATTAACCGTTCGTTGTTTATTGTGCTATAGGAAGAAAGTGACTTATCGTTATCGGAATAACGACTGTTTAGAGCAAAGGCCACAAAGAATGAATGCAGAATTTTGAAGGGGAAAAAATGGGCTGGAGACTATTTTCCCAGGGGAATTCATTTTTCTTGGAGGAGAGAGGGCGGCCAGGCATCGCGATGTTCCCCGGGCTCCGCTGCACGCAGTCCGCAGGCCAGGCTGTGAGGCGCTTGGCACCGCGCCCGGCACTTAGACCCAATCGCTGGCCCAGAAGAAAGACTTTGGGAAGGGGTTGTGTTCTGCTTTTGAACCCGCCCCCCAAAGACCATTCTCCCCCACCACCCCCCCGAAAAAAAACTCCTACTTTTCTGTCCCCATTTCATTGCACTACTTTTGCTCCTCATTGCCTGTGTCTCCAAAACGTCCCCCAGCCGCAGCCCGGAGCGCTGCCATGTATCTCCCGACGAAATGCCTGTGCTTTCTGTGCGCTCTCCCCATACTGCTGGCCATCGATGTGGAAGATACTGAGCCGGGCTACTATGTAGAGCCCACAGACACAGCAGATACAATCGACTACAAAGATCCCTGCAAAGCTGGTAAGGCGACGGAGAAATGACGTTCGCGTTTCTGTTTTATATGGACGGAAGGCGATCATTTTTTTTAAATCCTGAGCGTCTTTTCATGTTCTCCGCAAATGTTAGGATAGCAAGTGTCCGAGTGTCAAGAGCGGAGAAAGTGGATGGGGACGGAACACGCCACTCCGGCTGTTTTCGTGCACTTGACAAACAAATTGCCCCTTAACTCAATGCAAAACATCTGCTGTCCTGTTATTGCAATCAGTGTGGTCCGTATATGTAGCCATTACGCATAATTGCTGCTATTTAATAGTGATAAATTATCAGCTATGCGTTTTGTTTTCGCATAGCATAACAAAAGATTAATTTTGAGTGCGGCTCAAGAACAAGGACACCAAAGTTTCAGAACTTTTGTTGCCCGGTGAAAAGCTTTATCTTCTGTATGGGGCACACGTAGACAGCTGTCAAAACAGCACGTTTGAGGGCTTTGTCCTCCGCGTCCCAGTTTTGGATGGCGGCTTTTGCCACGGAGATCGCCCACTTTCTGTCCAATTTTCTTATTCTTTGCGCGGAACAAAGCGGTGCAATACCGACGCCATCTAAAATGACCGTCTGGTGTGGAAAAAAAATGCCTTAAGGGAATTACAGAAAACACGGGACACGAGCGACTTTGGCTATGTTACTCAGTGCGGCGGTGAGGGTTGGCGGCATCCAGTCTGTCAGTGTCAGTGAGCCTGAGCTACCTGCCACAGGACAAAAGCTCCAAGATGATTAAGTCATTAAGCCGACTGGAAGAGGAGGAGTCAGCGACTTCCATTTCGCCACTTGACATCATGAGTCAATTAATTCATTGATAACTTCTGTGCACGCTAAATAAATCATTTCTGTATATGAGGTCAGGCATTTTATAGTAGGAAATTATGTTCATAACTGTAATTACACCAACAATAGCAATAGTTTTTTTCCCCATCCTCTTTTGGATAAGCAGTTTGAAGATGACAGGGATCTGTATTATTATTCTTCTTCTTCTTATTATTATTATTATTGTTGTTGTTGTTGTTGTTGTCCCACAGTCCTGTATGGTGCTGCTACAGATTTTTGCCCTCATGAGAGCATACCATAGTGGGCCCCCAGACCAATTCAATTACAAATGAGGGCCCCAGTTGGTCAGGGGCCCTTGGAATTGCCCTAAGATCCTCCCTCTTAAGATGCCCATGGGAAGAATGCTTAAGACATGGATTATTATAGATGGACTGCCATGAAACCATAGCAGTGTTTTTAGACTGAGAGTGTGGGACTGACCAGGAGTCCAAAGTATGACTTAAGAACATCTGTTTATCCACCCAACTCTTTCCTAATGAGTAGTGATTCTGAGCCTTTCCCAGGAAGGCGGGCACGTCAGGGCAGGGAACGCTCTGGGATGAGTTTGGGATGTGTGGATCTGCCTTCCTCAGCTGGGCTGACAGACTTTGTTGTGAGGCCTCGTCTAGCCGGAGATGCAGTTTAGCTTTTAAGCTGGAGAGTCAGAGGAGAGACTGAAAAGGTGAAATCAGTTACTTTGGAAACACTGTTGCCATTAAGTAGGGTGGATCAAAATGTAGTAAAGCCTTCTTATTGAAGTGGGGGTGAAACCTGACAAAGGGCAGCGAGGTCCGGACATCGGTTATTTTTTAAAAGCTAAAACTAAAATTTGTAGCTAAATATTCACCTGAATAAAAAAATGGGATAGATTAAGCTAACATGAGGTCATTAATTAAAATAAATAAATAAACAGCTTATGAAGGGGCGGTATCAATAATGTGATGGATGAGACCCACCCACCCACCCACCCACCCCTGGGTCCCAGATCTCACTATTTTTTAAACCCTGGCTTTCAAACCCTGTCTAAAATTAAAAATAAACTTTCCCTGTTAGCATTTCTCCAGTTGACTCTAGATGTCCGAGGTCCGGACCTCGGTGACCTCTGGTTTTCGGTCTTTAACTTTCCAGTGGAATGTATCGTAGGTCCTGAAACCGCGGGATGTTAGGTTTCTTTCTGTTTCTCTTTCTTTGATAAGATGTTTCGCTAACAGTTCAGACGGTAAAGGCTCGAAAACGCCTCGTGGTGGCTTTTCATCTTCTTGTACTCCTCGCATTCCAAGCCTGATTCTCGGCCTTCAAGCTCAGCACGCCATCAAATGTTCCCTTCTGGGTGAGGTGATTAGTGGCTGACCTGCCCACTGGCAGCAAAGTAAGGATGGACTCCAGAACAGTGACGGCTACTTGCTTTCTTTGGTCTGCGGCAGTCTGCTTTGTTCAGAAATGAACTAGTGTACAAGTCATAAGGTTCTGCGTTTGTGGGCTTTTCGCCTTGCTTTTCTGTTGTCTTCCTATCCAACCCTCATTAAATGTCCCTCACTCCCTGTGTGGCAGTGCTAACAATTTATTTATTTTTGTTTCTGATCCAGAGTGGCGGTCTTTGCTGACACACGTTTTGGCCTCTCAAACTTCTTTTGAGCGTAGCTTGATCTCAGTGGGTTTAAGTCCCACTATTGTTCTGTCTCCCTTCTCCTCCTGCTCGACTCTAATCGGTGGGGCGGTTCTGTGGCTTTCATGAGTAGGTGGCACTATGTTCCCCTGTGTTATTGATGCAAAGCTTGTCAGTTCCACTGGCATATTCATTTACTCATTTACAGAGCCGACGAGAAGTTTCAGAATGCCGTTGGCAGAAATATGTGTTCCTGTGAGGAGAAGGATTGCTGTTTGACTGCTCTCTTTAACCTCGTGTCTGTGTTTCTGCCCTCAATAAATCACATGGAAACTGTAGCCTCTTATTACAGTCTTTTCTAGTCTGTAGTGGTTGTGAGAGAGATGGATGATTATGCTCACTGTATGTTCTACATTTAAATGTTATTTTGGGGAAGGCAGCTTTCGAATACCTTCAGAACTACAATATAAGCTTGAATACAAAAATTACATACAATCGCTTCGCCTTTTTCATAGAAAGTCTGATGACAGGTAACCCTGGCTTTGTTGGGACAGGTTTGATTCATATGAAAGTAAACTGGGAAACAGTTTGATTACCTAGGTGCTGAGGATATGGGTAAGTGGGATGCTGTGAATTCTGTTTTGGATCAAGGCTTAATATTTGTTTGATATACAGGTAGCTACATTTCAAATGTGTTTGCCAGCAGCAAATATACCGGTATCAATATTGAGATACTAAAAATTTAGAACAATGGAATTCTCACCATTTTGATAAGAATGTAAGAATGTGCTGTATATCTTTATTGGACATATAAAAATACTTTAGGTGCATACGTCAGGTGCACACGTACCACATTTGCACTTTGGGGAGAGACAGTCACGCTCATTTTGTGTCTGTCTTGAGCGAACAAGTTTCGAACATGAAGGCACTGTTGCCCACTGCTTGCCTCTGATTAGCAGTGGTAAATGTGCAAAAAAGCTACGCTGCTACAAAGGGACAACACATCTACCATCTTAATCAAGAATAGGCAATCCCGATCCTGGAGTGCCAGCACCCAGCAGGTTTTCCATCCTACCTGGTTTCTGATCTCAGGCAGACATTAACGCATCAGATAGGATAGAAAACCTGCTGGGTAGAGGCCCACCAGGATCGGGATTTAATATAAGGAGTTTGAAGTAGGTGTGCATGATGGCTGATATAAACCACACAATTACAATGTGATTTGCTGGTTACGTTTCATATTTCTGCTTCAGGTCATGTCGTGTTTAGCCTACATATCCTGTTCCCCACTGACGCAAAACAGGCTAGGCTGAATGATGAACAGACGGAACAACCTAACATGAAAGTACTAGATTTTGTAACGGCTTAGGCCAAATTAATACCAAAACCTATGCATTAATATTTTAATGATATGCATATTTCACTGATAATGTAAAAACTATATTATAAGCTATTGCTGTTTAATTTGTACATAGGCCTGTTTATTTCAAAGCAATTATAATATTTAAATGGGAATGTTTTACAGTATCGATTTGGTATTGTTACTAAGTACTAAAAACGGTATCAGTATCGAAGAGAATCTTCATATCGATCCAGCTGTACTAGCATTGATTATTGGCATTAGTTATTCTGTATAATATAAAGAGGAAGGTGTTAAAAGAAAGTGACAAATGGTGAAACCCAAAGACAGGCAGGTCAGGTGCAGGAGGGTATGGGGGCAGTGTTTTTCCTTCAGGAGTGGCACTTCCAGGCTGCTCTAGGCTCCGTTCAGCATTAACAGTGTTTCTGAAAAGAGCTGAACATCTGCCACCTTGTATTTGCACCTGTAATGAGCGAGACAGTCATCACCTTCAGCTCACCTTACTAATTCTTCACACAAAGCTGTAATAATAACACGACGGGAATAGCAGCAAGGAGGTGTGTCACTGTCGTGGGAGGAGAAGGAACACCAGAACCATCAAGATCGGTTGTTTACAGAAGCATTCTAATAACAAGAATATTATTCATGCTCCCTGTTAGAGACGATAAGGAGATAAATTATGGGTCTCTTATGGATATGATATTTGCAGGGATGATTAACATCTCAACTGTAGCGTCAATATTTTCAATTATGCAGTCTAAATGATTCTTTTGAGCTTGGAAAACAGGCACACAACCAGACACTGTAGCAACGTGATGAAGAATATGAAGAATGTGAGGCTAGTGGCGTTTAGCCGTGCTGCCGGTGATGTGCGTGTTTTGAAAGGCAGAACCACTGGCAATGAATGACAGGAATTTTCCAGATGTATAGTCAGTCATTTACAATTGTAATCAGTTAATAATACAAAAAAAAACTATTTGAAAAGCAAAGACATATTCAAGCACATGTTACATTCAGCTGCTGTGGAGTGTCTGGAGAGAACTATGGTTGAAAGTGCCAAAGTCGTCTCTGTACACATTACTATAAAGTCTTAAATCACAACTTCATGGATTAAAACTCTTTATTGCTGTATGGTTTAATGCTTCAATAAGATTCTGCGTAACTGTAAGCACATTAAAACCTTTTTGTTTTAAGTAACTTACACCCTAACCCTAACCCTTATTGCCTGGTTTGGGGATTACCACTTAATTACAGGACTCTTAGTTTAACCAGCTAGGCAAGTAATAATTGTCGTGAGGATTTTGAGTGACACTAAGTTAAAGTTTAGCCAATAACGTTAATTTAGAATGCATGGTGGCAAAAAGCTAACCCAGTAAAAGTTAGGAGTTTGGGTTTTTCTGCTGTTTTTTGCCTCAGGGACATCCCTCTTAAGGGTCCAACAATAGTCAGCTGATATACTTGGGCTCCACCTGCCTTGGTAGCGTTTTTCCATTTGAGAAATATCCTGATGGAACCTTTCACCATGCTCATCACTGACAGCTCCAAGATTAGCTAGGAAGAAATCCAAATGTGAGTGTAAGAAATGTATCTTTAGCGACATTACACCCCAAGGCCATGTACGACTTCAATAGATCATCAACTATTTCTCAGTAGTTGACTGCTTTTCCTAAGAAGTTCTGACAAACGCTCTTGAAAGTCTCCCATGCCGCTTCTTTCAGTCAGGTTCAACTGTCAATCAAAATTCTGATCTTTAATCAGTTCTCTAATTTCCTGCAAAGATCCCTTCCTTGATTGTCGCATCACTAATCTGGGAAAATTTCTGTCTTAAGTACGTAAATCCAAGTCCACCAATCAGCATACAAAAGCTGAAATCAGCATACAAAAATACATATAACACACCCCACATGCAAAAACACATATAACACTCCCCACAGTTGCTATGGGACAAAATCTTTGTTTACCAATGTTGTTAACATTTCAAAAACTCTGGTTTGTTTCTGATGGTATAAAGTAGCATCAGAAATCAAGTCAATGTCGATGACTCTGTGGCATCCATCAATCAGTACTTGTTTTTTTGTTTAAGTATTTTTATTGTTTTCTGATGAGGCAAGACAGAAAGTATGGCCTCAGAGCGGGTGACTTTCGGCAGAAGCCACTGGAAAGTCTATGTTTATCCCTCTCAGTAGCAGAGCATCCAGCTAATAATATCCACACATAATGAATATTAAATAGAAACTGGTAATGGAAAAATAGCAGGTTTCTTTTAGAAGCAGATATTTAAAATTCGCAGTACTTAGCAACATATTTGACTGAACATAAAATCTTTTGCTCAAGGGTTTGATGAAGCCTTAATTTGCCTAGTTGCCACAACATGCAGTAGTTCTACTCTGGAAATTGCATAGAAGAATAGATGATCCCTGTCTGTTTTTCAGTCCATCCGTCCGTCCATCCATCCATCCATCCAAGGCCAGGAGACTGACATGACATAACCTTAGAAAGGATTTTACTAAATAGAAGTAATGGCAATCTATATGGAGCAGGGCTGATGAAGTACACTTGTGTTTACTACTGACCAGATACTCTGTTAGTGACATTCAGTGGCAGACATTCTGGAATGTTCTGCAGGTTATTGTCCAACAGAGCATGCCAACGTGTAGACATTCTGTACCCAGCAACCTTCAGCAAAGCACAACACAGTTAAAGGCCTCAGTATAGGGATCTCACAGTTGTTCTTAATAGGCAAGGTGATGTGCGTCTCACAGTGTAAATTTATGAGTGTGAATTCACCAGTCTGTTTCAGTTGCTAGAGGGGTGTGTGTGCAGCTGGCTGTGCCAAGTCCTTCACATAATCACCAATGTAGCTTTTTATTCTTGACTAGTACATATTGAAGTATTTTTGCTGGAAATTAGTACTGTATCACTTCTTTGGCAGAAGTAGGCAGGCAAAAACCATAATTAATAGCGGAGGCTGAATGGGCTACTGGCCTTCACGCAACCTGTAAAGAATTGAGTTTGACATGTAATTTTACGCATGGTTGGCAATTCAGACAGCAGACAGAGGACCTGGGATGGCAGGGTTTGATGACAAGACAACTTTTCAGTTGTGTGTTCCATGGACACGTATTGGCTGTCATTACACGCGTTATTCCCCGGAGGTGGAATGAGCTGCCAAGCCACAACTGGTCATCAGATTCTCTCTCCACCTTCAAGAAATGCCTCACGACCCATCTGTTCCAATGATGTCTCTACTAGCTGCCTAGTTCCTTGAATGCTGTTAATGTTGCACTTCTAGTCACTGAATTATCTTATGAGGTCCCCACTTTGTTGGAAATCGATGTGTAGCTCCTGCTCCAATACTGCTTAGACATGTACCTGGGCTTTCATCGCAAGCTTGGCATTGCTGAACCTAAGCAACGGGTGGCTGGCCTGCGACTTGCACGTCGCTTTCGAGAAAAGAGTCCACTAAATAAATTAAATGTAAATGCAGTTTAAATATGATATTATATTATATTATACAGAAGTGCAGTAATTGGAGTGGCTGTTCAGGGAGCAAGTGGGGAATTTGATAAATTCAAATCACAATAGAATGATCTGTAGGGACCGTCTGCCTTGTGCAGACTTGGGCTAAAGCTGGCCCATGGAGTTATTTTTGCTGGCCTGCACAATCATTACAATAAAAAAGAAAAGGTTGTAAAGTCCAAAAGTCTTGCATTTGCGAATTTAAATAATAATATTGATGATGAAAGATCACAGAAACTCACAGATGACGCATAAGCCAGAAATAATACTGAAAATGCTTCTGCTTACCTGAAATCATATACAATATTAATTAGTGTAAGTACGTGCTTTATCTTTAACACTAAAAGTGTTGGCTTGGGTTTGCCATACACCATTGTCTTGGCAACCAGCCTCTGACTTAGCTGTCTTTGTGACTGGAATCATAGTATTTTTAATAACGTAGTGTTCCCAGTGTAGTAGAAATTTTGTGCATACAGGGGCTTTTTTTTAGGTGGTTAATTTAGGTGGTTTGTATATATGAAAATGTCTCGATAACAAATGGTAAAGCCATTTAACATGCAACATGTACAGTACTGTTTGTTTAGATATTGGTAATAAATAGACTTTTTTATGTGATGGTCCAGGCCAGCAGACTGTTATGAGTTGAAGTTAGGGGTGCCGAGGTAATATTTGCCAATTTTCAAATTTGCGGGGATCTTCCGCTCTTAACCCTCGTGAATGTGAAGGGATTACTGTAAAAATATATGTTAAACATAAATTATGCACCACTTGTATGTATTTTTCAAAAGGGAGAAGTAAAATCTAACAAGTCCATTACAGTAGCATTCAAGAGACATGAAAATCATAAATGTTCCCTGTTGACATGGTGAAGATTGGGTTTGGCCCACCACAGAAAATAACTGGCCTGTCCCGGTCTAGCATCCGGCAAGCATAAGCTGGAAGCAGGCCTCACGTTTACTCCGTTTGGAACACAGATCTAATGTGTAGGTGTAAAGCCACCATAATGATCTTAATTAGCTCTCTGAATGTCTCTTCAAGGCAGTATAATTAGTTTCCTGAATGCTGTACAAGATGGCCCAAAATGAAAGCTGGCGTGCTTCCCTGTGCCGAATCATCTTGGGTAAATGACTTCTGACGTCAGGCACGCCAACCAACTCCCTGAGCATCAGACCCTCTTGTGTCCATAACCCAGATGACTGACCATGTTCCGGGTGGTCTGGCGTGCCTCGCATTCCTCTAGGGGCGGTCCAGTCTATGGGAGGTCATTCGAACAGTGTGTGTGTCGGGGGGATTAATTTTGGATAAAAACCCGCTGTGTCACCGTGACGACTTTGGAATGCTGGGGATAGCGAGTCCCGTGGCTTTGCATGCGCGGCACGTGGCCTCTGTTGATTACTGCCCCCCCTTTCCTGACTGGTAACTCTCACACACTAGCTCTGAGAATGACTGGGAATATGCTGGTGGTTTATCTGAGGGTCTGGAGTTGGCTGCACTGATGCACTGCCGGATGATGGATTACTCGGTTAGCCTGGCAGATGCTGGCACAGTTGACTCCTGCTTCTTGCCATTTGTACCCATATGAATACGGGTAGTCTTTCCTTGGGGTGCTGTGTAATACTGCAGGAAGCCTACAGGTAGAATTTATCTGCCAAGCTCCTGTGAACTGTGATGCTGATCCGTGACATTGGCAGCCAGGTGTGAGCCTCATTTCCTTTAGAGATCAGCAGGTGCATCCTCCCCCTACGATGCCCTGAATGCTGTAAATTCACTAGCAAACGGCCGTCAGACAATAGTGACAGCATCTTACTGCTGAGCTATTCAAACAGGGTAAGCCCCTACCCCTCTCCCAAGTTTCCACCCATTCCTGCCAAGGGACACCTCAATTCCAGTGTAATTTTTGGCTAATCAATAGCTGGTATCCCTGTATTCTTGCCTGCAAGCGTATTCATCTGTCTTTAATATCATTTATACTTCCTTGAAATATCCCTTGTAGCTGAGTAAATGAGTTGAGGACCCCCACTGTTGTGATCCTTGCTATAACTAGGTGTGACACTGGTTTCTTTCTCTCTCCTGCATATCGGTGAACCGACTGGTACCAGGAAATTGGGGGCCACATTTCGGTAGGAATCTATGGCAAAAAAAAAAGCTCATGTCCTCCGGCAAGCGTCGCATTGCTTCTCCCGGGGAGCCACGGTTCTGATCCAATGTCTTATTACTGCCCCCCTCCACCACCAGCGGCCCACCAGCATGATATAACTTGCTCGGCCCAGGTGCTCGATGTAAGAAGCAGGCTTCTCACCCACAATGTGTCTGCGCGTGCAGGTATCTGGGCAGCCCAGGTGTCTTCTGGTGTTAGGGAGCAAGGTGTGTCATCAGTTTCTTGCTCTTGTCCCGCCCACCGCTCTGATTGGCCGTGTGTGGAAGACATTAATTGCTTCTGTCACGGACCTGTCCATCCACTAGGGTCTTATTAGCGCCCTAGGACCACAGTCGCTGCTGACCAACGAAAAGTAAAATATCCTCAGCTCATTAAGGACTGCTGCTGCTTCGCTGATTCCACTCCTTTTAACTGTTACCAACTGAGGATCCTCAGTTAAGGGAGTTTGATGTTCTGCGGTTCAAAGTAATGCAGAGGAGGATGCAACTCGGTTGCAATTAGTAAAGCAATGTACAGTATACTAGATTTTAGGTGAGTACTTTGATTAAACCCAGTCTTAATCAGTTAACTGATTTAATTAGATGTTTATGTCATTCAAATAAGTCTACTGTGTTCGATCATCTGCCAAACATTGCAGACTGCACAATAATGTTAACTATATAGTGGCCTCATGCAAATGGAGTGTTGTGGATGCATTTCTCTGTCCGTCCTTTGTCTGCTTCTGTCTTTATATGTGTCCTTAATTCAACAATTTATCTACCTGAGTATGAAAGGAAGTAGCCAGCAGGTTGAAACAAGTCCAAGCCCAAGGCATAAGTGTACTAAGCGGCCTTTGGGGCCCCCACGCCACCAGGGGGCCCCCATGAGTCCTTGAAATGTCAAGATATCTTGATGTGGGGGGGGGGAAATCAAATTCTGATTAGGGCCCCATAAAGGCTCGGGCCGGCCCCGAGTCTGGGCATATTGTGACATGTCTCAAGGTTACTTAAGCACAGCTGTGGCTCTGTGTGAGTGTAGCAGTCCAAGACACAGGATGTGACGAGGGTGCTTGTGTTAATTAGTAATAAGTAAGAAAGATTTGGAGCAATGTTCATTGATAAGACTTCTCACAAAAGAAGAGAAAAAGCCAAAGGAGATCCATGAACGCATGGCTGCAGTGTATGGTGAGTCTGCCCCATCATCCTACAGAATATAATTTTGGAGCAAGCAGGTTAAGTGGAGTAGAGAGCCCATTGAAGATGACCTCACACTGGCCGCCTGTGGAAGCACTTCCCACAGAAATGTCTGTTTGTATTTGTGTACCTCTAACTCCGTGTTTCTATTCACATCTTACTGATTTTGCTAGTTTCTCTGTGTTTCCCAGTCTTTTTGTGTGACTGCTTGTCTCCCTGTCACTCGTAGCTGCATATCTTGGTGACATCGCTTTGGACGAGGAGGATCTCCAGCTCTTCAAATTGGACGATGTCGAGAAGGAGGCGACTGTCAACCTCACTGGCCCGGGTGAGTCTTGACTGCAAATCAAAGGCTTTATAATTGTTTTCACCTTCTGAAGTTTCATTCAAAGCACCAGAGATATTTCTTCTGCCCAACTTAAAAGACCTACACAAGAATCATTTTTGTGAAGTTGAAGATACTTGCTGAATAACCAGTGTCCATCAAATCTACCATACCTTGGTTTAGGATCATGGCTGAAAGTTGCCTTCTTCCTCGGTAGAGTCTTTGGTAAATGGGACCGGTCTTAATGGGACAAGTGACCATAGTTCCCTCCGTAAGAAGCGGGCGGCGACCTCCAGGATGGAGAGGGTGTGGCCCGAGGGTGTCATTCCGTACGTCATCAGCGGGAATTTCAGCGGTGAGTTTCGAGGCCAAAATATGTGCATGCAGACCTGGTGAAGCACATTGGCAACACAGACATGAGGCCCGGCGTCTCCTGATTCCCCTCACTACTAATCCTGGGACAAAAATCATCCAAAAAGAGTCAAAAAACCATTAATTATTATATAATTTATATAATTAATAATATATAATTTCTGACCAACAAACTCTGAGCTTGTTAGAAATTCAGGCCAGGTAGCCAGTTCAGAGCAATAACATGAGAATCGCCCCAGGTATCCTAGCCCCATGCTGCCTGCCGTCACGTCATTCTAGGGCTGCTCCCTTATCTACGCAAATGGCTGCGAATCACAGACAAGGAGAAGTGCTTTAATTTGGCAGTAATTTCTTACAGCAAGATTGTGAGGTTCTGAATGGAAGACGTGGCTTGTGGATAAATATCCTTTTCATGGTTTGTACGCAGATACAAAGGTGGATGAACATAAACACACAACCATAAATCAGCTGACCTGGAAAAAGTCCTTCTCCTCCTGTGACCTCCTCTGTGTAGTTATATTTTATATTGCATGAAATGATGCTCTGTTTGCCATTTGTACAAAGATGAGTATAGGTACATTTACATATCCCATCATGCTCTCCTAAACACACACAGTGGTGAGAGCGAAGCTTGGAGTGGAAGTGCAGGGTCAGCAGGCATGGCAGCATCAGTCTGCTGGCTCTGGGATTCAAACCAACAATGTTCTTATCACGAGCACCAACAAAATTCCTAACCCGCTGTGCTTTATCACTAATGTCACTCTTGTCAGAAGTCACTCTTCTGGCTTGTCCACACTCACCTGGGTAGTTCTGCTGACGCATTCAGCATTTGGTATCCTGTTGAAATGTAAAACAGCATGGTCCTTTCGGTGAATTCGAACCTGCAGCCCTTCGGCCACTCGCGTTCCTTAACCCCTAGGCCTCTCTAGGCACTTGCAGCTCAGGAAGAAAGCCATCAGCCTTAGGTGATGCAGGGTGCCGGAGCCCACCAGGGGGCGATGGTTACATGATGATGTCATCAAGACCAATGACTGGTCATCCCACTCCAGGCAACCAGAGGGCGATATTCCGGCAGGCCATGCGCCACTGGGAGAAGCACACCTGCGTGACCTTCGTCGAGAGAACAACGGAGGAGAGCTACATCGTCTTTACATATCGACCATGCGGGTGAGCCCATGGCAATAATACAATAAAACCACAAGCCGCAATAATGAATCAAATCGAGAAGCATAAATTGTGCAAATAATACTAATGAAATATCCAATTACAACCTGATTTCCTTTTAAACTGCATGTTGACGTTGTGCTATACAAATTTATCTGAAGCCATACCGATGAAATAAAATATTTATTCCTGCGATAGAAAGGTTATAGAAACATGAAATTACAGACAGTAAAAAAAACATTGGAATTGGTTATGGGAGAGTTGTTCTGGTTCTGATCCAGTCTGATTCCTCAGTTGAGCTGAAGCAGCTGGTTAAACTTGACTGAACTCTTTATTGAGTCAAAATTGTTTACACTGCAATTTAATCCCTATGCATTAGCTAAAGACTTGCTTCAGCTTTCTAATAGTCTCTCCATCTGTCTTCCATGCTGCTAATCGAGGACAAGATTGCGGTGATTTCTAATGGCGTAAAATTAGTACTGATTATAGTGGTGAAAGTGATTATAGTGGGAAAAATTACTGGATGTTTCTAAACACCCCTTACCCCAGTTATGGCGGCAGCCGGCATCGTTCTTAGACATACATGTAACACGTTCTTCTGCCGACCTTGAGACATCAAGGCCATTACACCTTCGATCCAGATCCACAAAACCTGTTCACAAGAGACGGCAATGGAATGAATATTTATAACGTCACTTCAGAATTTTCTTTAGTGGAAATGTTCTAAGTATTAATGTTAATCTTCGATCCATATTATATTAGAATGAGGTGATTGCTTATATTATTTTAGATTGCCGTGTCTAGGTTTATTCATTTTTGTTGAGGCTAGCAGCCATTTCCTAACATTCGCATTTATTTTGCAGATGCATTGTCCAGAGTGACCATGCAAGTCACTCTCGTAAATGCACCAATTTTGTGCTTCCCCGGCAGCTATAAAAATGTGAATTCTGCCTGCTAACATAGTTCCGTAATAGCATCCACTTAGATTTTTATTTAGTGTTCCCTTTAAACTTTTTTGTTCAGTCACAAAAAATGCCTTACCTCTGTCTACGGCTGCTTTAGGCGACTTCCATTGTGTGCATGCAGGCACTTACACTCAGTGGCTCCTAATACAGTCAAGACTGTTCAGACTAAATAATTGTATTGCCCACACCCATAGAGCTGCAGCTGACTTCTCCGACTCCTACTGCTCCGAATGGTTCTCTGTGTGGAAGCTCTGAAGGAAGAACATATCACCATACTTGCAATTTTCTTTTACTTTTCAACTGGTGTGACACACAGCGTGATGCTGTACCTTTCTTTAGAAAGGGGCCATGTGACCCGACATGAACAATCTCGTGTTCCCTGCAGATTGCGACATGGTGCGGGTGCCGTCCCGTTACTGCAGAAAATGACACCATAAGTGTCGACTTTTCGCTTCCTGTGTCAGGTGATGTGACAGATTATCAGAAATCCATTCCAGCCCCTGGACTGCAAAGAGTAGTCTTTCTCAAGCCGATCCTCAGGGACCCCCACACAGGGTGCTGGGTGTGAGCAAAAACATGGACCAGCTAGAGGTCCCCAAGGACCGGGTTGAGAGATACCAGTGTAGAGAGCCACAAAACGCCAGCAGTAATAATATTCCTCTTGCCAGAAACAGTTAACACCTGTCAATTCCTGGATGCCCCCCCCCACACCCACACACTATTATATTATAGCTATTAGAAACTTGCTATTAAATCTAATTGGTATGCAGTTAAATACCTATAAATGCAAAACACCAAAACTCACAAACAGATTAAAAAGTTTTAAAATAATTAATATTTGGGGAAACGATAGGGTTGGCCATCATAATGTTTCTTTTTGTTGGGGTAATTTTCCCGTAAACATATACGACGACTTTAAAAAATATAGCTACTGTATAAGCCTGCTTTCCGTCTGCATTATAAAACCTGAGTGTCGCCGCCCTACAGGTGCTGTTCTTATGTGGGCAGGAGGGGCGGGGGCCCCCAGGCGATTTCCATTGGGAAGAACTGTGACAAATTTGGCATAGTGGTGCATGAGCTGGGTCATGTGATTGGCTTCTGGCACGAGCACACGCGGCCTGACCGGGACGAACACGTCAGCATCGTCAGGAGCAACATCCAGCCAGGTACCACACCTCTCCTTACTTCCACTGATTCCTTTGATGGTGTATGATTACATGCCATGTGTTTTCCTCTTGTCTTTCACAAGTAAAGACAAGAGATAATGATTTCTGATATTCTACTTTCACAAGTGTTCTGTGCATTGCAATTTAAGACAATATAGTATCTAGGTTGCCAGGTTAACATATAGAAAATGTGATATTTAGTATTTCAGTCTAATAAGTATGTAGTTTTGTTAGAACTGTTCCACTGTCCTGCTTGGAGTGCTGCTTTAATAGCTAGTTTTCCATCACAATGTGATGTCATGACTCATTTCAGTCTGTCTCCGGGGAGGTTGCGAATGCTGTGGTTATTGTCTTTATGACCCCTGCCCCCGGATACACACACGCGCTCACACAAACGCACTCCTCAGGGCAGGAGTACAACTTCCTGAAGATGGAGCCTGGCGAAGTGGACTCCCTGGGGGAGGTGTACGACTTCGACAGCATCATGCACTACGCCAGGAACACCTTCTCCAGGTCGGTGGTGCAGCAGATGGTGCGTTCTTCTGAGGCACATTTGTTGCAGCTCAAGTTGAATAGCTTAACCTTTCAAAACGGCTACCTCGATGATGTTTTTTTTTTTTAACTGTCAGAGTTGAGGACTTTCAAAGTTTCTCTCACTGAGTACCATGGAAGTGAATCTATCTACCAGCCAGTCTCCCTCATTTGCGTTCACCTTTAGTTTGTTAACAACTTTTTATTTAACGAGAGAAAGTTGACACTGTATTGAGCAGGTAGCAACACCCAATTCACAGTACAAAGCAGTACCATCAGCACCACCTCCTATAATCATTATTATTAGCGCCATTATAAAGGGTGGCAGACGCTTTCCTAGATGTTCTCTCGTAATTTAAATGACACTTCACAGCTTTACCCTTTTCCCCCTGTAGTTCTGTAAATGATCTCTCATGAATAGCAGTAAGTGTGTTTGCAGTCGCTGTAATCCATGCCTGCAGTATAGCTTTTTGTGCTGCTTGTGTTGGCGCTATGGGTCGGAGAGCTACAGAAGAGATTCATCATTTAAGAAAAATAGAAACTGGCTGAGGCTGCTATACAGACAATCCCCAGGTTACACACCAGATTCCCTGAGGCTGCTATACAGGCAATCCCCAGGTTACACACCAGATTCCCTGGGGCTGCTATACAGACAATCCCCAGGTTACACACCAGATTCCCTGGGGCTGCTATACAGGCAATCCCCAGGTTACACACCAGATTCCCTAAGTCTGTTGTTAAGCCGAATTTGTAGGATAGTTGGGAAAATAGTAACGCAGTGCATAATTGTCACAGGGGCCAGCATGGTGGTGCAGTGTTTAGTGTCCCCTCACACTTCTGGGACCAGTGTTCCAGTCTCCGCCCAGGTTCCCTGTGGGTGGAGTTAGCATGTTCTCCCCATGTTGTCGTGGAGTTTCCTCCAGGTACTCTGGTTACCCCCCCCCACTGTCCAAAAACATGCTGAGGTTAATTGCAGTTACTCAATTTCCCATAGGTGTGCATGTACGAGTGAATGGTGTGTGAGTGTGCCCTAACATGGGCTGGCACCCCATCCTGGGCTGTTCCCTGCCTCATGCCCATAGCCTCGGACCCCCACGACCCGGAAGGATAAGCGGTTTCAGAAAATGGATGGATGGATAATTGTTATAATTATGCAGCAATAGAGTAACTAAATTCGGTACTGTACTGTACCTCAGCCGCTGAGCCGCTGAACCTGCGCAATGTTTTCACCAGTGCCACAAAGTATTGTGTGTTCATTATTACAAACCATTCTATTCAGCCCCAAGCTTGAATGTAATAGGCTTTATGGCAGTCCGTCCACGAGTACGAGTTGTCTGTAGGTTCAGGTGTTCTTAACCCAGGGACTATCTGTACTACAACATAGGGCACTAGATAGCAGTGAGGTCATTCTTTATCACAGCCCAGAAATAATGGGACACTCCCAGAGCATAAGCTGCACCCTTCCCACTGCCTCATTCATGCACAGGTCACAGTGTGGATTATCAGTGCATTTCATTCAAAGTCATTCTAATGCAGTTGTGTTAGCCTTGTCAATTGATGTAAAGTGGATTTATTGGTGGGTTAAGTTTCTAGATGAGAGGAAAGTGTTGCCCCAGAGCCTATCGCAAGCACGTTTAAACCCGGTTTGCGGCTCTTTGTTCCGAAACGCATGTCCTTTGATCATGGGGTTAATAATAATAATAATAATAATAATAATAATAATAATAAAGTTTTATTTATATAGCGCCTTTCTCATACTCAAGGACGCTTTACAATGCAAACAATAATACAAAAAGAAAGAAAAAAAAATGCACATACAGCCTCAACAAAACACAGACACCGAGAATGTTATGTACTAGTAGATATGTTATAGCATTCACAGAATAAATGAGCTTTTAATTGATGTTTGAAAATGTTAATAGACTGTATCTCTCGCAGACTGTGAGGAAGTGTATTTCAGAGTTTAGGTGCTGTCACACAGAAAGTCCTGCCACCTGTAGAGGATACTCTGAATTTAGGAACAGTAAGGAGGTTGGAACTTGGCGATCTGGAGGGGCTGGAGTGTAAGGGGTGAAGTGTAAGGTGAAAGAAGGACAGCCAGAGAGTGAGGGGCAACTCCATGGAGAGCTTTGTAGGTACTTAGTAAAATGTTATATTTGATTCTATAAGTGACAGGCAACCAATCATGAGGAACAGGAGTGAGGTGGGTGGATCTTCTCCTATATGTTAGTAAACGGGCAGCAGAGTTCAGCACATACTGTTGTCTGTTGAGAAGTTTGAATGGGAGGCCGGAGAGCAATGCATTACAATAGGGGTTTACCTACGAGATGAAGCTCTTATACTTGTATTATGTCGCACTAATCAAGTCTGTAAATAAACAAAGTGTGACCTGGGAGGAAGAAGGTAGCTTTGATATTTTGTGAAAGAGATATTACCCCATGGTAAAAAGACCCCTAGAAGGCCAGGTAGTATTCGTCAATGAATTCAGTGGTGATACAAAATGTCGCCAGGCAATGCTGCTGACCAGTGTCACTCAGGCACATTCCCAGTGATTTTGGGCAACAGATACCTGTTTGAAAGACTTTGATTGGCAATGGGCAATGCAGATCCAGATGAATTGCCCTTTGTCACACCTGGTTGCCAATTGCTTGGCGACACGGCTTGAAAAGTTACCGTCAGTCATTACCTAAAGAGGAGAGGAGAACATTCAACAGGGAGCCTCTAAGCATTCATGCTGACATTTTTTGTAATACTGTATGAGAGTGACTAACAATAGGATTGTATTTAGCAGATAAAGTCCTGTATTTTTTAGCCAAATAAGGAATGTCATGTCATGTAAACACTGTGGTTTAACCAATGAGGCCTCAGTGTTTCTCCATGGTATCTGATATTCCTCAAACAGCCAGACCTGAAGAACTCTCATCTGGAAAGAGAAATAATGTAGGTCAAAATATGACGGCCTTGAGTAACAGGGTTCTGTAGGTCTTTGTAGAGAAGGAAAACAACAATGAGGTCTTTTGCAACCCATGAGGTAGCTGGACACTATGGACTGAGGTTCTATAAAAGAGTCTCCTGGGCCCTCATTTATCAACCGTTCCCACGCACAGATTTGTGCGTATTTTTTGCGTGAGAACATTTTCACGCAAA
>JAODKN010000114.1:18850659-18861080 GCA_026774425.1 Petrocephalus zakoni
TGCTTTGGGGTGCTGTAAATTAATCGACTTTTCGCATAAAATTTTGGCAACCCCCCCCCCCCCCCCCCCCCCCAGCACATCGAATTTTATCCTCAGGGTTGGACTGGCACCCAATATCGGGATCGGTATCGGCGATAACAACCTTGGTTCTGCTTTGTATTGGACTGAAAGGGAAATCAATGGCGCCGCCCATCCCTACTGCAAAACAGCGTGGGAAGCCGGGGCTGCGGTGCGACCGTCGTTTCAGAGATTTCACGGCAGCCTCCCGCTTTTTGTCTTGCTTTCGTCTGTTCCAGCCGGCGCTCTTGGAGTTCCTTTTACGCGCAGCGCACCGTGAACCTTTACTTTTCTTTGTGTTTTTTTCCTGACAGCCAGCCAAAACCAAATATGGAGCGGTATAGCGCTTTCCTTTGCAAGAACTGATAGCGGTCGGAGCGGCCCGTTAGCGCGCGCGCCTCTCACCCGTTGTTGCGTTGCCATGGGGACGGGGAGACGGGGGACGCTGACATTTGCCGGGGTGACGGGGGAGGGTGCGTCCTTTATTAGATCGTCTTTACTTATTTGGAGGATAATAGAACGAAAAAAAGAAGATGGGGGCAAAAAGGGAGCTGAGAGTGTAGAAATGTGCATAAGCTGCGGTGATTTGCCGATGTGTCGCTGTGTATGATGACGATACATTTTCTCCATTTGTATTTATTTATTTGCTGCGCTCCTGCCGAACTGTGCAGTAATTGAAAGGCGAAAGCAAGGGGCTGTCAAAATACCTGTTACTTTCTGAAATGTGTTTATTCTGACTGGGCAGTTATCCCAGAGATTGGTGTCTTGACAGCAGACTGGCACATTGACCAGCATGGGTGCATCTGTCAAGGAGCTAAGACTTGTGAACAGCAAAAATCGCAAGGCTGCCGCGAAAAAATATTGCCAGTACCCTGTTGGACTGTGTTACTCCAACGGCAGGTAATCAAAGCCTACATTAGTTAATATTTCCTGTCATATTCCAAATAGTTTATGTAAGACACAGGGAAAGCTTTGGACTGACAAGCATAAACATTAGACACTGTCTGTGGACTGTCTGGCAGGGAGCTTGGAGGGAGCAGAAAACCCCCGAAGTCCGGATTGGGAAACACTGCCCTGGAGTAGACCTCAGAGACCTTGTGTGTGTCTGTCGTCTGGGTGCTCCACTTTCACGCCCACAGTCTAGTGTGTGAATGCTATGTGAGTGAGCTCTGTGTTGGGCTGGCACCTTATTCTGGGCTGTTCCCTGCCTTGCGCCCTCTCTGTTAGGCTCCGGACCCTCGTGATCCCAAATAGGGCAAGCAGTTGCAGAAAATGGTTGGATGGTCTAAAATAAGGCATTTATAAAAAGTAGCAAATACATGGAATGACTGGGGAGGCCTTTGAGGGGAGGTCTGCTTCATCTAGACATCCAGTAAGATACCAGAAAGTATTTGATGAACAGAAACGGTTACTATTCATCTGCATATGTTCTAATGCAAACTGTGTTGGATTGTGGCCCTCCAGTAATGGAGTTGTGCACCCTTGTTCTAATGTAAAATTGCATTTTTTTCTGAACAAATATACACTACCAGATCTGGGGCAAAGGTTCCATATTAATATTGGGGGTGGAGGGGGGGGGATTCCACCGCTAATGTGAGCCCCCGCATTATGGAATCTATCTCAGGGTCCAATATGATCCCCCTGTTCCTCTCCTGCACCCCTTCTTCTCTCACAAACATCCTGACTTTCCTCAAAGAATCACTAGCACAAACACAACCCACAAAATAGCGACTAGGAGACCTACCTGCTCCTAGAGACCCATAGAAGTAAACATAGGGGGTTTATTGAATCTCTTCTTAACAATAAATGGAACTTTCTGCCAGCACTGTTTATGAACTAAATGATTCTGATTTTCCAGTAACCAAGTAACTTATTTTATTAATTAATACCAGGTCTGGCCCCATTTTATGACAGGTTCCTTATTCATTCTTTTGTCCTGACAGCAAACAGAGGAATAAAAATTGTGACTGACATAAATGCTATTTACTGCTGTGTTATTAGCATTGCTATTTTTGTTATGCTGTTAACTAATCAAGCTAGTTGCAGAGTGCGTAATTAAGATATTCTTTATGAAAATTCATTAACTTGAGATAATTAGAGTCCATCATTTCACATAATCTTTTATTGATCTGGATACCCAGCCCTCCTGGGCATGTTAACATTATTGAAAACAGAGTGAGCTCGCTTGCTAAAAGTGTGATCAAGGTCAAAGCCAACCTCCATCAATGAATCAGTTCTCCACGCCGGCCTGTGTAAGGTGGCAGATTTAAGGCTGCACCCACGATGTTACAGTTAAAGTCATATCCACGATGTCACCCTACCCTGGGTTTGGACCAGCACTCCAGCTCAGATAGGTCCCAGGCTGGGTAACATCGGACATGTGGGAAGGCACGGAGCATGGATGGTCAGAACACAGTAATGGACAAGCATAGTGGGTAAAACATTGCATGTACAGCAATACCAGCAGCCATAGCTAAGTTGTATTATGCGTTAGGTTGCGGGTAAGCTAAACTGAAGTAATAGGTCTTCAGTCAAGAGTTAAAGACTGAAACTGATTCGGCATCCCAAATGTAGGCTGGCAAACCATTCCATAATATACGGTCCCTGTAGCAGAATGCTTTTCTGCCAGCTGTCACACTATTAATATATGAAATGACAAGGAAACCTGCATTCTGTGGTCTGAGTGTATGATGTGGCTGGAAGTGCCTTATATGTAAGTTGGAGATTTTTTAAGTAAGTCCTGATCCTAACAGGAAGACAGTACAGGGAATGTGTTCAAACTTCCTGCTCCTGGTGACAGTTTGTGCTACTGCATTTTGAATACGCTGCAAGGTGTTTAATTTGCGCTGTGTTCTCCCAGATAACAGAGCATTACAGAAGACTAACCTACTGTATACAAAGGCATGTATCAGTTTCACTGTCTTGGGTAGATGTTAAGGTTGTCAGTTGGGATTAGGGTCATGCCCATAGAAATGAATGGACGGTCCCTACTAAAATATGAATATAATACAAGTGTATTTGTGCATGTGTGTGTGTTTTGCATGCATCTGTGTTTCTCCTCTCCAATGGCCCTCTGTTTCCCCCTTCATGCAGGGGCGTCTTCCTGGACACCATCTTGCCACGCTACGATGTGAACGGAGTCCGGCCATCGATAGGCCAGAGGACCCGGCTGAGCCAGGGAGACATCGCACAGGCACGCAAACTCTACCGCTGCTCCAGTAAGCGCTGTGCCCCTGTGCTCCTGCAGGCCTGCATTCCTCTATCTAGGGGGCGCCACTCACACAGTCGTGGGAAACGCTTTTAGAGCTTCCCGGATTTGCCCTTTCTGTGCTGCCTCTTGTTGGCTTTTTAGCGGCACATCTGTATACAGTGACACGATGGAAACCCAGTCATTTTTCACATAGTATTGTAGGCATCAGGAATATTGCAAATAGTTTCTTGATGCCTTGACTTAACATGTTGAAATAGATTTAACATGTTGAAATGTGCGGTTAGTGTTACGTAGTCTAGGTGGCACTTTACACCGTGCAAGCTCTGTGTCACACATAGATCAAAGTTTGGGGGGGGGGTGAAATATTTTAAGGTTTGTACTGCGTGGAAAAAATATTCGAAGAGCATTGCAAATGGTTTTTGATTCTCCCATACACCTGTGAAGCTTTAGGACAGATTTCTGTCTGGCATGGGGAAGGAAATTGGATGCCACCTGAGAGAGACATTTAACTTGTAACATGCAGGTGCATGAAGGCTGTGATGGGAGAGGAGTGGGCGGTGTTAGCGGGGGGTGGGTGGGCGGGCATTACTGGAGCTGTCATGGAGGGAGGTGGGAAAAAGCTTTCACTCACAGCTGTACATTTAACAACACACCAGAGGGCCTCCATTAGCTCTGGATACCATCTGGAGAATACAAGAGGAAGTCCAGCAAAAAACCAAGCTGATTAGCTTGAAAAATGAGGGCCACCTTCATCCTTTGCTGGGCTGAACCTCGTCCTATTGCATGGGATTCTGTTCTCTTTCAGTCTGATCCATTTCCCTTCTCGTGCATCTACCTGATAATTTTGAGTCCCCTGAGAAAACCCCTGAGCCCCCCCCCCCCAATAAAATTCGTACCTATGACGTATTGAAGGGCCTGTGTAAAGTGCAGAACCCCTGACTCTGCCCGGGTATCTATGGCCCTGTTGCTGCCCTACATTGACATGATGGTACTTTAGAGTCCTTAATGGTCCTTTTATCCATGTCCTTGGTGCTGAGAATGCTGCAGGCCTGACAGGTGCTATGATGGGTGTGTGTCAGCCGGGCGATGCTGCCTTGGCACGGGGTCCTCGTGGCCGCTGAGGCCCATTACGTTGCATTTCTGTGTGTGGCCAGAGTGCGGCGGGAGCCTCCAGGACAGCAATGGGAACTTCTCCTCTCCAGGCTTTCCCAACGGCTACCAGGCCTACATGCATTGCGTCTGGAGGATCTCCGTCACACCCGGGGAGAAGGTGGGTAGGGGCCGCCCCAGTGTGGCTGGGAAATATCGCTTTACAAGAGGACTGCTGTGTGAAGCTGCATTTACGGGCTGGCAGGAGGATGAAAATGTCTGGATGGATGTGGATTTTTATTCCTCCATCCATCCATTGCATTCATCTAGCCATCCACCCATCCATTCGTCCATCCATCTATCCATCAGTTATTACATTAAAAATCAAGAATAACGATAAGTGTTTTGGCGATTAATAATCTGCTAGCCTGTGATGGGTTGGCACCCTGTCCTGCGTTATTCCCCGCCTTGTGCCCATAGCCACTGGAATAGGCTCTGGGCCCCTCGCAAGCCTGAATAGGACAAGTTATTTCAGAAAATGGATGGATGGATAGTTTTTTTAGCTATAGCTCAAGGTGGCTCAGTTAAAAGTGGGACTGCCACGCATAACTTCCCAACCTGGAACACAATGACTTAATCCGGGCCACCATGATGAGTGACCCCCCTCCCTGCCCTCTTCTGTCCCTGCTGGTCAGTAGCTCTTTGATTCCTGCTGCCTTCCCTGTGGGTGTGAGTGTTCTTCTTATGTTTGCTTGGGTTTCCTCACACTGTCCAAAATCTTGTGACTCAGATGGGCCCACTGTCAACCCTGTGATGGACTGGCATCCCGTCTGGGGTGTCCCTTGCCCTGTACCCTGTGATGGACTGGCATCCCGTCCGGGGTGTCCCTTGCCCTGTACCCTGTGATGGACTGGCATCCTGTCCAGGGTGTCTCTTGCCCTGTACCCTGTGGTGGACTGGCATCCCGTCCAGGGTGTCTCTTGCCCTGTACCCTGTGATGGACTGGCATCCCATCCAGGGTGTCCCTTGCCCTGTACCCTGTGATGGACTGGCATCCTGTCCAGGGTGTCTCTTGCCCTGTACCCTGTGATGGACTGGCATCCTGTCCAGGGTGACCCTTGCCCTCTACCCTGTGATGGACGGGCATCTCATATAGAACGACCCCTGCCTTGTACTCTGTCTTTCTTGGGACAGACTCACCACGCCCCTGTATTGAATGGATTTATCTATGATGTGTTTTAAATCATTTTTGGAAAAGGGTTTCACCATGTGCTGCTGCCGTTGTTTTGCCAGATTATTCTGAATTTCACATCCATGGACCTGTACAGGAGTCACCTGTGCTGGTACGACCATGTGGAGATCAGGGATGGATACTGGAGAAAGGCTGCTCTCAAAGGTGTGCGTCGCTGAGTCCTGTTTTATTTTTAGCCTGTATTTTCTAGGTTATTCCATCTTGTGGAAGTACAATATACGCGTGGCAGACTGACACAGACAACAGTTTTTAATGCTTATTTAACTTCACATTTTACATGCTGTTGTCTAAAGAGTAGGGTGACTAATGCCTGTCATCTTATATTACAGAGAGCTACTAAAAGTAGCACTATTCGTTTTGTAGGATTTTATGTGACGAATGGTGAAAATATGTACATTTATGTGCAAATAAGCATAAAGAAATGTTTTTGAGCTGAATTTAATTTTCATAAGCAAAGTCCTTCAGTTCACAAAATGGTTTATTCATTGTATTCAAATAACTAATTAAAAATGTAATTTATTTAATTTGAATTCGTAGATGTCATATAACGGAAAGGCACAATGACTCAGTGGGTAGCAAACACCCCCTGGGCTGTGGGTTTGAATCCTGCCTTTCCTCTGGGTCTGGGTCCCCATGTCATGTGGGCTTCCTTCTGGTGTTCTGGTGTCTGCAGTACACTGATATCCCTAAATTACTCATAGTGCGAGTGTTTCTCAAGCCTGTCCTCAGGGAGACCTAAGTGGTCCACATTTTTGCTCCCTGTCTGATGGTCTTTTTGCTCCCTCCCAGCTTCCGGCCAGACAGTCCATATTTTTGCTCCCTCCCAGCTCCTGGATGGTTGGGGGTCCCCGAGAGCCGAGTTGACACACACTTCCATCATGCGCAATCTTTATTGTGTGTGTATGTGTCACTCAGTGGGCTCGCATCCTCTCCATTGTGCACTGCTACTCTGTGGCCTGGGATAGCCTCCAGCCCCTCCCCGCGATCCTTACCAGGATATAATTGGAAGATTGTTTTATTTAGCAGAAGCCTTTATCCAAAGTGACGTACATTTTTGAGAAAGCATCATCCCTGGAACAGTTTGGGGTGAAGTACCTTGCTCAGGGGCCCGATGGAGACATCACTCTGCTGAGTGGGATTTAAACCCCTGACCGCCAATCACAGGCATGGTGCTCTGACCTGCTTAACAACACACACTCCCCCCCAGAATGGATGAATATTTGGTAAAAAAAAACACAAACCCATGTACTCTAATCATTTGTGAAGGGATTTTGACCATAAAACCACAGTAAATGTAAGAAAATACAAATGCAAGTGATTGTATTCTGCCATGTCTTTTTTAATGTGGATAATCACTTTTCTTGAAATGCTGTTGAGCAATAGCAAGTAACAGGAATTACCTCTTAAGAGAGCTGCCTTGTGTTCAGTTTTCTCAACAATCCCCCTTGTCCACGACATTTGATGAGGCGAATCTCGTTGTCTTAATTTGCAATACAGCATGTTCACCTACAGAAAGCACACCCCTCCTGTAAGCGCAGTTATGATTATAATCTAAATCACCAAAGGTCCCAGCTGGAGAAATTGCCTCCATTAATATTATTTAGGGGGTGTATTCTTAGTACATGGAAAATGTTCAATAAATCTTGCCTTGGGGGTCCAAAGGTTCAATGGAATGTCCTCCCATGAGGCACAGCATTAGCACAGCATTGTTGTTGTTGCTGAAGAGCCCAAGTCTAACAAGAGGCAATTGGTGCTTTTCCCAGGTCGTTTCTGTGGCGACAAGCTGCCTGAGCCAATCATCTCAACAGACAGCAGGCTGTGGATCGAGTTTCGCAGCAGCAGCAACTGGGTGGGCAGGGGCTTCTCCGTGGCGTATGAAGGTACTGCCCTTGAAGGGTCTGCCTTGGGTTAGGGTTTCCATTTGAGTGGGTTTTTCGCAGCTCAAACAGGCCAGAGGTGAACATAGGCCTCTCAAATGCAATGGGGAGGAAGGATGAATTTTTTAAGTGCTGTTTCCTACCCTGTCACCTGTCCACAGCCATCTGTGGTGGGGATCTGAGCCGTGACAGCGGACAGATCCAGTCTCCCAACTACCCGGACGACTATCGGCCCAACAAGGTGTGTGTGTGGCGGGTCACCGTGGCGCCAGGCTTTCACGTGGGCCTCGCGTTCCAGTCCTTCGAGGTGAGCAGGTTCTTCTTTTTGTTTTTTGGCGATTTTACCCCAACCACTGCCCCTAACAAACCATGAAAATCCAATGACGTTCCAGGAGTTAACAAAAGCTTCAGTGTGTTTTATTAAAGATGGCACAAGTTACAAAAAACAAAGAACACAGAGAGTTTAACTGTAGGGTTTATAAAAGGGATCAAAAAAAAGAAAGATTTGCCTGCACAGTGAGAACATGAGATTAGTCCCCGTCTGTCAGATAGAGTGTGCGTGAGTAGTGATGTTGAAGGACGATGTGTATAAAAGATAAAAGTGCAAATCCAAAAAGAAGATAATTCCTGTTCATTACTGTAGTGGTTCTCTTGTGGGAGCGAGTGCCAAGGTATCTCTGCTGCCCCAGTACACAGCTGCCCCCTGCAGGTCTGTTCGGCGACTCCTTGGGGCATTTCCCAAAAGCTCCTGTTAGCGACTTACATAGCTGGACTCAATCAGTTTCGTCCTTACAACTATGTAAGTTGCTAACGTAGTTAACAAATATGCTTTTAGGAGACACACTGCCTGTCAGCTGCACTACACTGGTTCCAGCCTCTGGAGATAGTAGCACTTTGTCTGTAAAGGGCTTACTCGTGCTGTCTGTAACAGGAAATGCTGCTGTTTTGCATAAGAGGTATCCCAGGGTTGCATGTATACCATATGTGTGTAATGGCTGATAAAAATGGCACCGAAGAAGTATGAATACTGAAACTTCAGTTTGCTGTTTTGGGTAGAGTTCATAGACTACGTCTTTTAATTAGATGGATTCATTTAGAAAGACCAATGAAAGTCTGGGTATGAAGATAGTCAATCAATCAAAGCTGAGAGTGCTGATGCTATTTATCGAAGAAGTTCAACCAGTAACTAAAACCAGGGCAGTTTTCTCTTGCTTTTTAATAATTAATAACTTTGTATAATAATAACCATACGTAATAACCATTGTAACTTTAACTAAGCTAGTCTAAAAGTTAAGTGGCTAAAATGGCGATGTGCTTTTACACGCTCGGCTGATTAGTGCAGTTGCCAAGAAGTACGTAGCTGCTTGGTGGCTAGCCAGCGTGGCATTTACTTCTTAATTTTCACAAAATGTTAGCGGCCCCACGTTGAGTCCGGCTGTCCTCCGGGCCCACCAGAAAGCAGGCGTCGCTTATTTGGGTTTGTTCCTGGTATTTTCCTGCCTCTTTGAGTCCCGAGGCAGTGAACAGGAGGCGAGCGGCAACCGTAGGAGGCGAGTGTTGCTGGTCGGCAAACCGAAGCCGCCTGCGGAATCGGTGAATGGCCCCTCGCACGGCAGAGCGCTGGGCCGGCCTGGCCACCTCCAATCCCTCCCGGAGTGGATCAAAGCCAATTATTTTTCCTCAGTGAAAGGCACAGTTGTGTTGCTGTAATTGCCTGGGACTGAGACTTAACTTGAAACATTGCTGTAGATACATCCAGCTTTACAAGGAGATCAAATAAAAACGATCAGTAATAACAAAGGCGTGTGTGCCCAGTGTAGCTGCCGTGCTGTAATCGGGCCCTTTGGGGATTCCCCCAGATTGAGAGGCATGACAGTTGCACCTACGACTACCTGGAGGTCCGAGACGGCGACTCAGACAGCAGCCCCATGCTGGGCCGTTTCTGTGGCTACGACAAGCCAGAGAACATCAAGAGCAGCTCCAACAAGCTGTGGATGAAGTTTGTGTCTGACGGCTCCGTCAACAAGGCCGGCTTCGCCGCCAGCTTCTTTAAAGGTGGGGAGGGTCTCCGGCCGAGCGAGTCTCCGGCCGCACCCGCTCGTCATGGCCATCTGTCGCCTCCCATTTTGTCCCATAGAGATGGATGAGTGCTCCAAGCCGGACAATGGACGGTGCGAGCAGCGCTGCATCAACACGCTGGGTAGCTACCGCTGTGCCTGCGATCCTGGGTTCGAGCTGGCAGCAGACAAACGCAGCTGTGAGGGTGAGTATCTGGCCTGACTCCCCCCCCCCCCCCCTCCATAATGATAATGATAGCATTTTACCTTCCACATAATGACTGACCAATAACGTAACAATTAAATAGCACGATGTATTTTGCTTCAGCTTCATCAGAAGAAGTGGAAGAATTAGCAGAGGCTAGTCCAGCTGGCAAACTGGACATTGTGACATGGGGTAGGGAATGGTAGTTTATTTGGGCAGTATATTTTTCTTATATTCAGGAAGGACACACTCACAAAGAGAGATGGAACTACATTATTTCAGGTGAGAAAGAAAAACAACTGCAGGAGTCATTAAAATGCGACCAGAAATGGACACAGGGCAGCCATGGCATCTAGGATTTGCATTGAAGACTGTGGTTGGTCACTTGGGAGGCATTTTATGAACATAATTGACCAAATCAGCGGTTAAGTCCAGTCACCCCCAACAAAGGAGCTAGCACAAAGGCTTTTATGTTATGCTTTTACGTTACTTTGGTGATTAGTTTTACATTTAAATGTGCGTGATTATTTTTAATCATTTGACAGCCCTAACACATACAGACTCGCTATGTCTGGAAAGGTAAAGTATACTATCCGCAAAGTATACTAAAACCTGAAACTTCCTTACTTTTGGGGACATTTTTTCAGGTCCCCATTTGGATAACTAGAATTTT
>JAODKN010000114.1:18871371-18885602 GCA_026774425.1 Petrocephalus zakoni
CCCCCCCCCCCCCCCCCCCCCCCCCCCCCCCCCCCCCCCCCCCCCCCCCCCCCCGTGCTTTGGTCAGTTGGAGTTGTACTATAACTACGTTTCTCAGGATCCACAAGGAAGCAGGAATCAGCTGGTCAGAAGCCTGTTCTTCCTAGGCCAGTCCACTGCAGCAGGCAAGGAGACGGTGACCCCAACCTTCCTGCCCAACACCCTCATTTCTGTGGGAATCTACTGCCATCCCTTCAGAGCACAGACTCCGCAAGGCACTTTGAATAACAGAAAGCAAAAGAAAAAGAGGAACGAAGAGAGCAAGAGAGGCTGAACAGTTCCATCTAATAAAAAGCAGATAGGCAGTGGATCAGTAAGGGTAATTGTTATTCCCATTGTCATGGTAACTGGACACAACTCTTTTTCATTATTGCCTTTAACAAGAAAAATAAAAGAAACGCTTATTTTATTAAAAGCTTAATAAATGTAATGTGGCCTAAGTTACCTTGCTTCTTATGTCTTGCAGCAGTGACAGTAGCATAAACTTCCAAAATCCGGCAGAACTTGGTTATGCTCTAAATTTGCTCATTTGTTGTTGTCCTTGTAGGTGTAGCTTCCTGGGTCTCGCTGCCACTCACTGCGTAGGCTCGGTAATGACGCAGCACTCCCTGATGCCCACATGTGCTGACAGGTTCCCCTAAATCGGCCTTAGTTTCCGGCAGTTTAGCCTTGAGGGCCTTTCTATTTCTGAGCTAATTACCCTTTCTTGGATTCACATCATGGTGGCTCTGGTGCCCGTCAACACGCATTCACGGCACTGCAGAGGAGGAGCCGCCGTCATTAGCTGGCCGGGCCCTTGTTTTCCCATCAGCCTGTTGCTTGTGGCTGGTTGCATATGCTGGACATGCGCCATTGGCTTGGTGACTAATGACAAAGATAACCGATTGGCTGCCTCAACCACATGCTCCTACAGGCAGCATCTTCCAGGGTAACAGCGATGTGGAAAGTCAACACATCAAGTAGTCCCTTAGCAATGAACCGTCCATTTGAGAAATGAATTCTACTCAAAATACTACACGTTACTACACTACACTAATACTACACATTTTAATCAGAAGCGGCCGCAGTTAATCCAGGTATAGTGTGTTGAGATTCAGGATTTCCAGTAAGGAATTCTGGGAAAAGATCTTGCTTAGTGCTGACTTTGTACACCTGTTTCAGCACATCGTGGGGTTTCGTAATTGCTGTTGTGGTGAATGTCAACTGAAGACATTTCTTCCGGTCATAAAATCTGGGCAATATAAAGGACAGATACACTTATCAAATAAATTTTGAATGATAAGAAAATGACAAACTTTGACAAACCATCCATTGGATACTTTGCTTGATAGTACACATCAATCTATCACGTCACAGAAACAAAATCAATTCCAAGCAGTAATTTGGTAGTCTTTTACAACGGACAACCTATGCCCATCAAATTCAAAGGTTGATTGAGCTGGGAGGGGGGGGTGCCAGCAAACGTAATCATATAAACATTTTAATTCCCAGGTATCAATGAGAGTTTAAAGTTAAAACAATAAATATTTTAGTATCTGCACACCCTTTGTAAGAGTGTGACAAGGAATAGATGAAATAACTTTAGAAAGAAGAAAGCTACAGATCAGTAGCTACAATCTTTTTAAAAAAATGTGTCTTAAATATTGTGGAAAGCCAACCAACCGACCAACAAAACGTCCTGTCAGTGTTTTCTACTATTATGCCCTACAACCATCAAGATATTTCAATCCATCTGTCAGTGACAAGGAGCCATTGCTGAGAGAACCGCAGTGAGCAAGAACGTTTAAATGGATTTCTTATATAATTAATTTTCTTACTGTCGGCTTTCAGAAAGGCAGGTTAAGAGGTTAGGCTCTTTAAGTGTGTACTTTGGCTCTGTTGTCAAGACAACGAATATCACCCCAGTAGGGTAGGGTTCTACATCAGCACAATGCAGCTGGATGTAAACCCTACGAAGTTGGGGCCACCTCCCAACCAGAGACCTGCATAGGTAAGAATGTAATTCTCTGATAAAAAGAAACTAATCATAATAATCATAAACTAATCATAATAATTTTCTTCTTGCCTCTAGATGGTCATGTTTGCTGGAGGTAGACTGTTAGAGTTATCTCACAGCAATGCTTCTAATGGAGCAGGTCTTCGTATTGGCCTATGCATTTGTGATGATCAAAGCTGGTTGAGTTATTTTGGAATTTTGGATGTCAATATGGCTTTAAATGCATCTGTACCTCACCCCTCACCTCCATGAATGAGTATCAATATTTCCTATTTTCCAGTGCAACCCACTGTTGTTACTTCACAAATGCTTAGTTTTTCTAATGTGATTTTGTGCGTGTTTGTTTGTGTGTGTAGCCTGCAAATTTATTGTGGTTGGTTATGTTTGTCAAAAGGCCTTTTGAAACACTCTCTGTGAGGTCCAGTGAATAAGGTCTTGTTATCTCCTATCTTGTAAGTTTCTGGGAAAACTGCAATCAGTTCCAGACCACTGATTCATTATGAAGTGCTCCTCAGTTCAGCAGACACTTTCACACAAGGAGCTTTTGGTAATCGCTGTGTTCAGCAGGCTGTGTAGCAAATACACTATGGTAAATAGGGCAATTCCTTTTGGCTCTTACAGTAATTCCAGCTACTTATTTTTAAATCCCATTAGTAAGCATAGTAAGCATTTGCGTCATTTGCTTTGGGAATCCCTTTAGAGTTTCTCCGAAATTTTCTTTTTAGTACCTTGAATCATTATGGTCCGTTTGAGTGTTACTAAAAATCTCAGGACCACATGAGAAGCCTTCTTTGTGAGTCCAAACAAAGAGGATGCGATATCTGAGGAAAACAGTCAATACCTGGCCAACAAAATCAAGCCCTCCGAAATACTTTTACCCTACTGGTCAACATGGACAGACTCAAGCAACTTCAAACTTCGATCTATGTTCCTTCGCATGTTTAATAGGATGTTAGCAATAACATAGGAAATACATGTATTGCTGACTCTCCCTGGAGATGTGCAATGCCTCATTATATACTGTTTATCTACTATCACTCATTCATTCATTCATTCATTCATTCATTCATTCTCTTTATCCACTTACCGTGTGCAGGATCATGGGGCCTGAAACCTCTTCTGGAAACTATGGGTCTAAGGCCTGAAGTAACCCACTGATCCCATCACAATCTCTAGTATCACTTCTGTTCAGATTATTGGTAGCAGCTGATATGCTTTCTGAAATGATACAGATTGTATCACCGCGGGTGAGTTCCAGTTGTTTTGCCAAGAAAAATTTCCATCCCAATGTTCTTGTCCTATTTTATATTCCCCACCATGCTGTTAGAAGGAAATGTTTGAGCTATGAGGGAATCAGTTATTAAATTGATTATATCCCTGGTTCTTATTATTCTAAAAAGTTAATGTTTGGCCTAACAGTTTCTCATTTGCTTTGGCACGTTTCTCAAATGACATTTGCAAAACAAATCATGTAATCCCCACACCATGATGTCACTTCTGCACAGCAGAACATAATTTCTCATTGTTTCACACAAATTTCTCAATCCAACAGTATATGCTTGTTAATGGACTTCTACAATTATCATAATTTGGTATAATTTTTAGTCGGATTATGTCACGGCTAGTGGGTGCAGGGAGACCAGGACACACATGTAGAGTCCAAGGGGGTTTATTGACAACACACAAGGTAAATGCATGCAACTGACAGAACACAGCGACCCTAACCACAACTACACGCAACAAATGCCCAGCCTGCCAGCCCAGGCCTAAGACCTTACGTTAGTGATTTGCAGTATTTTATATTTTGACCCCACTACACTCTCAGAAAACTGGGTACCAATTTGTACCTTTGCTTGTATCTGGGGCTGTACCCTCAAGGGTCTGCCAATTGTACTCTTGGCTGTAGGTAATTGTACCTCTTAAGGAACAGGAATAGACTCTGAGGAACATCTCCAAGGTACAAGCAACATTAATGTAGCCCTAATGGTATAAAAATGTTCCTCATAAAAAAAAAACAGTTTCTGACAGTAAAAAGTGGGATATGACTATCATTTAGAACTTTGGAGCCCAGGAGCATTCTTACACTGACATTTTGACAATACAGTACATCTAAGCATTTTTTCTCGTGTGGTTAAAACAATGCTGACTACTTTTCATTTTAGTGGCACTGACTGATTCATTCATAGAATTATTTGCTTTTGAGGCATGAGTTGGGCTATTTATGACCTTTTGCAGGTTAACCATAGTATTGTAATGTATGTGTAAATTGTTATTGTTGTGAGAATGTTACGTATGTTTCATGAGATGTGCCAAAGCAATCAAGAAAAACGTCGATAGTCTGCTTAACTGCATTGTATGTCCGTATCACTGTCACTGTCTCCCCATGCCCAGAGAACGCCTCCCTCGTGTGACTCTGAAAGGGTGGGGTCATCTCAATGATTTAGAAACATAATAACTTATTAACTCCTGTTATTTTGGCACTGTCCAGTTTGTCATCTCCCCGTCATTATAACAAACTGTGTTCACTGTCATTCGATTTTTCTTTTGTTTCTTTTTGCCGGCGTAATTTTTAAAGGTACATTTTCACCAGGGAGACATGCGATCAGGGGAGGCAGAACCCCGCCTGTCATCATGAAAGTAAAAAACAAATAGTGATTAAATAAAACAATTAATAATAATACAATAATAATATTATTAATATTTGTCTACTGCTCTGTGCTTTTTTGTATGTTTCCAATCATTTAAATCAAATTTTATATCAAAATTGAGAGGAGCCTCGTCTCCCAGCCCGCGCTCCCTCACTGACCACACCGAGCGCGCCTTCTGCCTCCTCACTGTCACCAAGGTCATGTTTGCACACACCGATATTATATGTCCTCGCTTCCGGTAGAATAGGTAATGTTAATTGTGTTATGTGTATAACAGATTTAGGCTTGCTGATCTGGTATAAAACCGCAGTGAAAAAGCATGAGGTGAGGCAGCCAGTACCTCTGCCTCACTGACGGGGGCAGGCGTGAGCACACGGGATTATTATTGCCGGTACACTGGCTAAAAATCAGAAAATCAAGTTCACGATAACACTCCGTATTTTGTATTTATTTATTTTTGTCCTAATAGAGCCAGTGCCTCACCTGCCATGAACTTCACTGCATGTCACTGATTTTAACCTACTTTCCCACTATATGGACCTACCATAGCTAATGTATTTTGTTCATAACTACATAAAATCCTGCCAAGACAATCAAAAGTATGGAGACATGAAAGGAGTAACAAAGAGGGTTAATGTTCCTCTGAGATATTTATATTTGGATTTTCCATATGATCAAATGATTTGCCACTTATGATAATCAGGCAACGATCCCAAAATAAGTTTATAGCTCAGAAATTCCTATAAATTTTTTTTACAGCATCTCTGGCTATCAAATGTGGGTTGGAAATATAAACATTCCATGTTTATCTTCTGCAGATCTTAAGCCCTTTAGCTTTTGCAGATTGCAATCTGGATAGAATAGGACAAAAGCAGTCTAGTATCTAAAATTAATTGTAAAACCAGAGTGAAGCACATCAAGACCCACTGACTAGTTTGCGTATGATGATCTTTTGCTGTTCGACCCTGAAGGGATTCACTGGGAAACACAGTTGCCATATCGCAGTACAGTTATTCACTCTAGTGGTCATCAGTTGTACTGCATCTTCATATTTATCACAATCAAATCTCAGCCTGGCTGAGGATTAAGTAAAGGTTTTACCAGAAATGGTAACTTCCTCAACTGACCAGGATAAGCAATTAGAAGATAGATGGATGGATGATGGAAAGAAGGACTCCTGACTGTCTTGAAGTATGGGGAAAATCTAATTATTGAAAATTCTGCATTATTATTATTATCATCAATAATAATAATAATAATGATAATATTATCATTATTATTATTATTATTTGTAATTCTGGGATATCCCTGTGGCTATCTGCTATGTCAGGCAAAGGCCAAGACATCAGGACAAGTTTATAAATATGAAAGAAATGTCCTGACTATGTGGCATGTGTTTATTATTGTTCCTTGCTGCAGTGTAATGTATGTGTTTGAGTGTGAATGTAACCTGTGTGGGTTTTCGTGTAGCGTATGTGGGGCGACACCTGTGCAGGAAAGAACAATGGGGACAGTGAGCACTTGTCCATCCCCCAGAGGCGGTGTATTTCATGGGCCAGATCTTTGTGTCTTTTGTAGGCTGATATCAAATAGTCAGTATATATGCTCCGATTTTATTATGGAATTCCATGTTAAACATAAGACGTACTACAATTATAATATGTACAGTTCTGTATTTCAGTACATGAATAATATGTAATTGGCTTATTTTAAATACTTTAATATTTTAAGTGATAGTAATGCTTATGTATTGCATATTGAGCCAATATTATGTTGTATTTTACATATACTGAATATGGCCTGCTTTTGTAATTGAGAACATATTTCAGTTATTTGAGGCACAAGTTGACAAGTTAAAAGAAAACGTCCCCCTGTGGCTGGCTGTTCTCCTGTGAAGGCCTGTGTATGATGATCGAGGTCAGCTCCAGAAAGCTCTCCCAACCAAACGAGTTCTGGAATCACACCTTGGGAAGGAACACCTTGAGGGGCTCGTTCTCGTGAACCTTGTCAAGGAAGCCTAGATTGAAGTAAGGGAAGAGCGTCTCGGCAAAGGTCTCCTGGAAGGTGTAAAGGTGCGCCATGCTCTCGGCATTGTAGAAGGACACGAGCCCCCGCTTGTAGTCCAGATACACCCCAATCCGGGACAGCGGCTCCTCCAGGGACAGCACGGTGGGCGGCGAGGTGCCTGCCATGTACTGCACCCCATAGGACAGAGAGATGGTCCAGAAGCCGTTACTAGGAAGGGCCTTAATCACCCCCTTTCGGGGCACGGACTCGCGCGCTACCCCAACGGTCCACACGGTGCTGCTGTAGACCTCGATCTCCCAGTAGTGCCGGCCGTGGGTAAAGCCCTGGCTCCCCAGCAGGGACAGAGCCGCGTTGAAGCGCTGTGGGTTGTCGTGCATGCCGGCGTGGAACGTCTGGTAGCGGACACACGTGAGGGAGGGGGAGAGGCTCAGCCAGGGGTTAGCTGTGCTCGAGTTAAAGGTGATGGCTGCCGGAGCTGCAGGAAGGAATGTTATCATGAGTGGAGCCCATATTCTCGAACTGTACTGATCAAGTCTCAGTAGAACAAGGCTACAACCACCATAAGCAGCTACGGGGTCCCCTTTAAAATGACCATCTTACAGGATTCAGTACCCTCTCCGGTTACCATCGCCAAACAGCAACTTTTGGGGCCTCCTGAAAGCATGTTATATTGGGCCCCCAACCCAGACCAGTTCAATTATATTCCAGATTTTTAGGGTCAAAAAAACAAAAGGCATTCAACACAAATGGGGATAGACAGTAGCTGCTGGGTCTTTGGAAGAGGTACTAGGGGGTGTGGCCTGCCACTGTGTCTGCAGACAAAAGATAGGAAGTTCATATTACGAATGACCAGTGAAATCAACGAATGACTCTGATTTGACCTCAAAATGTCCACGCCCCCTCAAAAATACAGAGAAGAACACTGTGACCTCAAATGTGTGGAAGGTCCGCGGAAGTCTTGGATATAAAATTGAGTTTCCTTTACATCACTATCACCCTTAAGCTTCCTCTGGAAAGTCCTTTTGGATACGACTTAAAGATTGTATCAAAGTCAGAAGATTTCAATTTACCTATAAACACAAGGAAGGAAGTCACTGTGTTTTTCTGTTTAGGTCAATGGTTCTGTCTGTTTCCTAAGCTCCAAATGCCACTGACATTTATTAAACACGTTATGTTGTTTATAAACATCTCTTTGGTCTATTTATATCTGATGAGGCAAGACAGCACCCCCCCCACCCCCGCTGGGAATGCCACTGACAAGGCCCCAGAACCCATTTTATTAACGGGAAGAGGAGAAATCATGTAGCAGTGCGCGTCATGTGACAGTACCTGGGTACAGGAGTCCCTTCAGCGACTTCCAGACGCGGTACTGTAGCGGTCCCGCAAAGCGGCCCTCGCACAGATTCGGCGGCGTGAGTGAGGGCCTCTCGAACTTCACAGGCTGCCTACTGAGTGACCCCGAATGTGTGTGAGGACAGTGCATGAGAAACAACACATGAAGACAAAGTTCAGGTGGGACTCTCTGAATAGCCCCACTGCTCTGTAGGGAATGTCTGCATAACACTAACACTGTAATGCATACACACTGAAATGAAACCCATTGCTTATAATCTGATACAGATGACAGACATGGACAAATTTACTGGTACCCTTACAGCTCATTGAAACAATGCTTTATTCCACCTGAAAAGTGATTAAACTAAAAGCAACTGTCTAATGTAGTTTGTTAAATTTAATCTTTGTTTTTCCTGGCAATAAACTAAGAACAATTTCTTATTTACATTGGTGGTCTAGGAAAAGGCATGAAGAAAGAAAGTACAGTATGGACACACAATATTTTATATGTTATATTTTAATCAGTAATCATTCAGTAAACCTCCTCAGTACGTAATAGGGTAAAGCAATAAAACTGTGAAAAGAAATGATTTATCGCAGATTTTTTACAAAGATATGGGGGTATTTTGGTGCAGAGTGTGGCTCCGTGGGTTAAGCTCTGTGCCCATAATCAGAAGGTTGCTGGTTCAAGCCCAGCCTCAGCATGCCCTTGAGTAAGGCCCTGGGCGTACCTCGAGGTAGCTGCCCTTCATGGACAAGCTTACTCTCACAGAGAGCATGTTTGGGGGAGGTGAGGAAAAAGACCATTTCCCCACGGAGATCAATAAAGTATCTCAAAATCAGAATATGCTAAAGTAGCCTGGACATTTGTTGGTGCCCCTAAAAGATCATTGAATTATAGTCATGCTTCAAACTAACTGTTTAACCTCAATTAGTAACACGTGTCTTCAATCTTTTTATCAGCCATTTAGCCTATTTGGGTGTCTTCAAACGACGACTAAAGACCTACCTCTTTCAGAAGTAGTTGGATTAGCACTTCTGGTACTGTACTCTTTAAAAAAAACTGTATTTTCCCATCAGAGTCTGAGCCTGGGATTTATTGAACCAGTATCAGAAAGTATTCACCAATGGAATCTTTAAGCACTTATGTAAGTCACTTTGGCTAAGGGCATTTGCCAAATGCTATAAATGTAAATCCACTGTGTAGTTTGGTATCATTGTGTGCTCCACACTGAACATGGACCGAGAAAGTGCAGAAAACCACGTTAAAGCTAAAGGCTATGAGAACATCTCCAAGCAACTTCATGTTCCTGTGACTACAGTCAAAAATATTATTAAAAAGTATAAGGTCCATGGGACTATAGCCAACCTCCCAGGATGTGGCCGCAAGAGGCAATGCAGCCCCAGGTTGGACAGAAGGAAAGTGTAGCTGGCAGAGAAAGAGCCATGAAAAACATAGAAAGCCATTCAAGCTACAGAGTGAAGGAAGGTCACTGTCTGATCACACTGTCCCGCCGCCTTTCGAACAACAATAGACGAAAAGCCAGGAGGACTCCACTTTTGAGAAGAAAAAAGAATATATATAAAAAAGCCAGAGTGGAATTTGAGCCCTGATCTTAATCCTTTTGAATATCTACGGAAAAATCAGACAAATGCAGTGTGGAGACGGCACCCTTCAAACCAGAGACCGCTAGAAGAGTTTGCTCAGGAACTACCCGTCGCAGAAGCAGAAGTCTAAATGGGTACTACACAGATTGTTTGTTAGCAGTGATCGCTGCCAGAGGTGGTGCAACAAAATGGGCACCATCTCTTTTGGTCATTCCATTCTCATTTGTTCTATTATGTAAAATATTCAGTTGAAGCAGAAATCAAAACCAGTGTCTGATTTGTGTTAAACATGGAATCAACAATGATGCCATTAAGTGATGCCATTATTAAGTTATTTCAGAGATAGCTGTGGGTCTTTTTTCTCTTAGAAGGGTACCGACAAATTTGTCCACATCTGTAAATGTGCTACCTGGATCGTGATATTTTCTCTCACCTTTGTAGAAGGGCCTTGGCATTCTGTTTGGAGACAGGAAGAAAAGGGGGAGGGATTTCTAAGAGCCAGTAGTGGAAAAGAGCTGTTTTCCACATTACATCAGCGTCCTTAACAGTTCACATCCTCCCTCTGGGGCCAGCTACAGCTGCATGGAAATCCCCCGCTCTGGGTTTTTGCACTCCACTTGCATCATAGTCTCCATAACGCCACTCAAACACACCCCAAGAACCCCAAAGCAAACATCTCAATGTGTCACGCTACAGCAAGAAGAGTAATGGCCGTAATAAACTTCAGATTTCGGGTGCTGTAAAAATATTCTACTTGTAAGCTGACAAAGGTTTGCTGGGAGCCTGTGTTTTACAGTGCAGCCATGATTATACCACTATCCTGAGATGATCCTTTATTTGCAGGGTTTGCCATTTACACAGCTGAACATGACGCTTGAGGACCAAGTGCGGGATCAGTGTCAGGTGTGAAATGCAGCACACTGACCAACTACACAGCACCTAGATAAATTATTCAGCACTATACTTACCTATTACCTGCTGTCATCTGTCCATCACCTTAATCATCTACTCAGTACCCTAATCACATACTACAGTATGCACCACAATCTTTTACTTTAATGTATCTCCACGTATCTGTCAATTGGTACCCTACGTCAAGCGGTAAGTCCAAAGGCTCCTGATCAAAAGCACTAACCTTCCTGCTGGCCATTGTTACGTTTCTATGGACATACAGAACCTGGCTGGAATCAGTTTCCCCTTCTTTGAATATGTAGAAGTGCCTCACCCTGAGCAGCAGATAGGGGTCTCGCTCCTTGAGCCTGTCCTCGATCTCAGCCAGGGCTCTCCGGAGCTGGGAGATCTCCACGTTCAGCACGGCGCGGTGCTCGTCCAGGCGAATCAGCTCCCTTCGCTCCTCTGTCTTCAGCTTCACCTGGAGCATCTTCTCCTCCTGGTAGAGGAACTGGTGCAGGTCGCTGAACTGGGCCTCGATGCGTTGCTTCAGGTCTGCGGTGTGCTCCTGCGTACCCAAAATCGGCCATGAGCGGGACAAGGGCCAAAGGCGACCAGCAGGGGGAGTCTGTGAGCTCATGAGTGCTAAACTTCTGAGTGTCTCAATAAGTACAATGAGTTGGATACAGAGCATGAGACCACAGATGGAATCTAGCTGCTGACCAGATTCGGTCAGAACAAAAAAATATTTCTTTGCAGAAGTCTGCTGGGAGTTAGAATGACCTTTATTCCAGTTCAAAAGTGGTAAGATCACAGATGCATTAACACAGGCTGAATTCCCTCCTCCGTTATATAACACTATCAAGTTTCTCTATATTTACACATTCTTAGGAGTAACACAAGGTGAGGGATTTCCCTAGTTAGCTTGCAGTTATTTAAGTTATTTTTATTTAGGTTAGTCTTTTACAGATTTTATATTCCTTCCTTTTTATATTTATTTCTGTATTTGCTGCTTGCTTCCTCACACCATGTTTCTTATCTTATTTCATGCAACGCACTTTCTCAAAGGCCTTCTGACTGCCTGGCTCCAGAAGTCTGTGTGAAGACCACAGGAAAAGTAGCTGCTTCCCTCGGTGGGGGCAGACAGATGCAGACAGACACTTGACTGGCTGTGTGTGAACATCTTTCACTAACATCTTCACTCTGTGTTAATAAACTGCTAAAGCTTAAGGAACCTGCCTCATAATTCGACTCTGAAAGAACTCAAGGTTTCACTGAAGATATCAATCAAAGGTAAATGTCCTCTCACCCCCTTCTCATGTTCTTACGTCTTTATGAGAAATATGGGCTCTGTGCCTTATGTTCCAATATTGCATACGCATGTTTCTTGTGGTTTCCTGTTCTTGTGATTTCCAGCCGTACCATAACATAGCACTTCCTGGCGATGGTAAGACGGCCTCAGGAGAGTCTCTAAAAGGTGTCCCGATTTCTGGGTTGAGTTTTGGGAAAGCAGTTGAAGGAAGGACAGAAGAGGCTGAGGCTGAGTTAGAAAAAGAAGAAGCGACAGTGAGGTTAAATTTGCTGTTAAAGGAAGCAGACTTTGGTGAAGAAATGTTGCACAAAAAGTGGCACACCTGGTTCCACACAATTATGGAACATAACAGAGAGACAATAACCTTTTAGAACCTATAAAAATAAGTCAGAATGGTATTTTTGATAGTGGTGGGCAGGGTTCTGCTAATCCGCTAACTGCTAATTAGCAAAGATAACTTTTTTGTTAACATATTAGCATTTTCGCAAACTTCGAAAACTGTTAGCAGACCAGTTAGCTTCTGCTAAATTTAGTTCCGCTCACTATAAATCCGCTAACATTTTTTGCAGGCAAAGTTGATAAAGCTTAATAATCAAAAACTTTGTAAACCCTAAAATCATATATATTTGTTCCTATCTGTTGTGAGCATGCCCATGCCCTCCCAAAATGATAGAAATTTAGCAGCTGACTACTTGTAAACAAAAGACATGATTGGTCAAAAACTTGTCAGATTTACTGTAGTCTGGGCTAAATGTAAATGAATGAAGTGTCGTTGTTGACATACGGCAACACACAACAATGAAATGTATCCCTGTCATTTAAACCCATGTTATAATGTGGGCAGCTACTTGAGCGCCCGGGGAGCAGTGCCTGAGGACGGTGCCTTGCTCAGGGTACCTCAGCAATACTTGCAGGTCAGGCAACCTTTCCATTACAAGGTTGTGTGTCCCTAACCATTACCCACTGGTCTGTCCCTAAATAATGGGGGCAAGCTTGGCCCTGAAGGGCGGCCAGGGGTTTAGGGATTTATTCAAGAGCCACAGCCATGCTGAGACCAGGCTTGAACCTGCAACCTTCTGATCACAGGGACAGAAGTTTAAGCCACTGAGCCATATGCTGCCCTATGAAGATCAAGTCCATTTAAACTGGGGTACCCTAAACTGCATTGACGTAGATTTATTCCAGAGACCCCAATCAAACCAGAGAATCCGGCGATGGCTAAGTGGGTAAGTCCTAAATAGCCCCTGGTAATCAGACAGATCAGACTTTAGTGCAAAACAGGTAAACTTTTAAGTTTTCTAGGTATGTTTTTAAAATCCAAACTAAAGCTAAATTCATATAATAAAACTTGGCGATTTTTGTTAGCTTCCAATAAATATTTCAGATGTTTATCTGTTTTGCTTTATGGAATTAAACTTTGAAGTTTAATCTGGAGCGGATTAGCAGTTATCCAAGATAACTTTTCAGTTAGCTGTGGCCACTGATATTTGACCTAGAGGAAGAGACCTAATAACAGATAATAGACAAATATAGACAAAAATACAGAAAAATAGACAAATAATAGACAAAACTCTATCAGGCAGCATACAAAAGAGATTTGCAGTGTTTACAGTGTTTGAGTAGAAAGAGGAAAGAAGAGAGATTAGAGAAGATTACAGCATGACTCAGCGCAGAAATAGGTGTTAAGCAAGGCACAGTAGAACATAAATTTAGGTAGACACATAAAATACAGCGAGTATTTCAGCAGGCAGACAGAAGTAATGCAGAAGACAGAAAGGTCTCACCATTTGATTCTTATAGTCAGTCTGACAGGTGGCGCAAACAGAAAAGTAGGTCTCACATTTAGATTTTTATAGGGAAACAGAGAGGTGAAGCAAATGGAGAAGAAGGTCTTACCTCTAGATTCTTATACTCAGACAGGCAGATGGAGCAATAGCAAGGGAAGTTTAACCTGTAGAATCTTGTAGTCAGACAGCTGGCGCAAGGGAGAGGTAGGTCTCCCCTGCACATTCTTATAGTTAGACAGACAGCTGGAGCAATAGCAAGGTAGGTCTCACCTGTAGATTCCTATAGTCAGTTAGAGAGGTGAACCAACAGATTTGTAGGTCTCACCTGTAGATTTTTATAGTCAGACAGACAGGTGCAGCAATAACGAGGTAGCTCTCACCCGTAGATTCTTGTCAGAGAGACAGATGGAGAAATAGAGAGGTAGGTCTCACCTATAGATTTTTGTAGTCAGACAGACAGATGGAGCAATAGAGAGGTAGATCTCACCTGTAGATTCTTATAGTCAGAGAGACAGATGGAGCAATAGAGAGGTAGGTCTCACCTGTAGATTCTTATAGTCAGAGGGACAGATGGAGCAATAGAGAGG
>JAODKN010000114.1:18962452-18972698 GCA_026774425.1 Petrocephalus zakoni
GGGAAAACGAGCACAAGAATTTCATTACGGGTAATGGTGGTTCATTGTTATCTGTATATGACAATAAAACTTGAAACCTGAAACTTGAAACTTCTGGGTACCACTGATCACAGAACCAGAAGAGGGGTGTGGGACATTAGCTTCCTATTGCAATTTTTAAGGGCAGTGGGATTTCATTTCTACACTCAGACAGCTTGTAGAGACTTAGTTGTAAACAATCAAAGTTAATAACATTGTCATATTTCTTTATTTCCCCACCCAATTCAGTTTCAAAATTTCCAAAATACAAGTAAGATGAACAACCGATCACGATACATAAGTGCTTCTGTTGCTTCTAGATTTCAGCGTTAATGTTCAAACACCAGAGGTGTCAATTTCAGGTCCAGAAAGTAAAAATCCAAACCAGGATTTTGTTTCAACCAACTAGCTGAGCACTCTGTGACGGTGACTCTTTATGCTCAACTGATTGGTTGAAACAAAATCCTGGTCTGGATTTTTACTTTCTGCACCTGAAATTGACACCTCTGCCAAACACTAATCAAAAATATTATGTGGGGAGGCAGGAGGCATTTCAAATGTTAGACAGTTAAAATGTTAGAACATTTAGCATCACCAGGTTGTACAGACACGGAGTCACAGGTTTGACAAACAAGCAAGTCATTAAATAATGGCATGTCAGTGTGGCATCGAAATCAACTCTGAAAACTAAAATTTCCCCATTTAATGACAGTAAAGACTGTCAGTTTTTATGCAGTCTGCTGTCTGTGCAGTTAATACAGCTACAATTAGAAAAAGATTCAGAAAGTCAGGAGTTTAAAGAACGACTTCACAGGAATCGCTCAGGAATCCCGTTCGGGGCAACTCAGCTTGTCACCAAATCAGGTGATTTTCAACAAAAACTGCACATTTTGCATTATATTCCAAAGGATGTGCAACTGAGGTTCAGATGCCACTTAAGACTATATTGCATAGGTGGAAGGTGGTGTTCCATCAAGCTCACACATGCCCGTTTTCAACCAGTCAAGAAGCATGTAAAACCAGTAAGGCAGCAACCTCCTGGGGACTAGAGTAACCCAACTGTGGCCTAGAGGCCCACTCCAAACTTGAGAACCACCATTAAAACCAGCTAAGGAAGTTGCTTTTTAGTTTCTGAGTTTGGCTACCCTACTTGACACAATGACAGAGCAAAGGTAAATAGATAAAATGATGTTAAACACAGTAAACAGGTCAGTGTCACCAACACCAGACAAACATACCATGACGATATCTGAATAAATTACTGAGCAGTTAATGAAATGAGATTTAAGATGTTTTCACTGCTCTCCTGTCACTGTGTTAATTCCTTGGCACTTCCTCTCTCCCGGTTGCCCCTAGCCATCCCAGTGCCTGATTACCTCAGGGTGAGCGCGACCCACAGCCAGGGAGGCCGACAAACTGCAACTGGATCACTGGCCCAAGAGGGTTTTCCTTAGCGCTCTGCTGCCCCCTTCTGGCGTTTCCTGCTTCCACAGTGAGCTTTGCTTGTTTCTATGTGTATGTAACGTGCTCTGCAGCAACTGCATTAGCAAGGGCACTTTAGAAAATAAACGGGACCTTTTAATGCTACTTCCTGTGCCCAGTCAAGCGCGTATATAAGACAGAGGGTAATGAGCAGGAATAATAGAGTAGAAGAAAAGCAGGATTTTTTTTCAGGCACTGCTGGTAAAGACAACAGAGGGAAATTCGGGTAGGTGTATGGTACTGGGCAGTCCTCCAGAGGGCCTTTCGTGGTATTATATTATTTCTGGCCCAGATACTTTAATCAGAAGTAAACCACATCTCCAGCTTTGACATTCCTTGTCAAACAACCAGTGAAAATCCACCCGACCTGTACCTCAGTATTACAGGTTACTGCACCTTGGCTGTGACCCAGCAGCCTACAGTCCCCCCCACCCGCTGTCCAGCGAGGACAAAGACGCTATGTACATGTATACTTGTTACATAGACAGACACAAAGAGCCAGGAGGATTGCATCTCCCTAGTGTTTGTAAACAATTATTACTTCAAGTATAAAAGCCGAGCCTGAGGCCCAGTCTGTTGTACTTTAAGGCACTCGGTGAGATGGAAGATGGAGCAGACAGGCCGCGGGGGTCACACCCGTGCTCAGGTCCTGAACGAGGGAGGAGGCGGAATTTGGGGGAACAGTCGCTAGGCAGCGGAGGAGGGATCCAGGTGCTTCAAAGCCCCGCCCACCAGGTGTAGACTGCCGGTGACAAGGACGTGGACAGCGGCCGCTTCGTGCAGAGGCTCCGCCTTCTCTGCCGCACTGACTGGTGCCGCGGAGGCTGGCTGGCTGGAGCTGACCAGCACGGGGTCCCTGCCTTGGGCGATCCACCGGAGGGCACTGAGGATGCAGGGGAACACCAAGGCGGAGGCCGTCTTCCTCTCCACCACCAGGGGGAGTCCTCCAGGAATCAGGAACTCTGTACCCGCTCTGGTATCCTGCCTCATCAGACTCCTCCAGCTTCTCTGGTTGTCGAGGCATCGGGTCAGCATGCCCTCCAGTGTCACGTTGAAATTCTGCTGATCTGCACCCAGATTTAACACTGTGAAATAAATAAACAAACAAACAAACAAACAGTCCCCTGTGCCATACTGAATCACTCACCTGCACTGCTGGATGTGACCGCCTCTGTGATGTTGGGACAGAACACCGCGAGATCAAAGTGGCAGGACTGAGAAAACAGAAACAGATGCATGTAAACCGGAGGTGCCCTGCAATGCAGATATGCACGTATGAGCTTTGCTGCAGAGGATATATTTAGCCTAACAAAACATTTAGCCTTTGATGAAAATCTCTCAGCTGTAGGGATTTTCTAAAATGACCCTACTAAGTCCCGTTTTACTCACCACGAGGATCTTGAGCAGGGCACCCGAGTCCCGCTCCCCTGAGGTGTTGAACAGCAGCACCCTGACAACAGGCCCCCTGGTGGACAGATGTAGAAAGACATGAGCAGCTCTTTGGCCTTCCTGAGTTAATGTCACATCTCCTGTGCAGACAGTGTTCCCTGTGGTTCAGGCCCAGCCACCAAGTACACGCCCGACATACTCACCCGGCAGTAAGCTCCTTCTGGGCGGCGGCCTCTCGGAACCACTCCACACAGGCCATGATGCTGCGCGTGGTGTGGGCCCCATCCAGGAAGTAGGTGAGCGGCCCATGTTGCAGGGTCTGTGTGCGGCCAGGCCACTCCGTGTCCTCCAGTCCTGCAGAGGCCGACAGCGAGTCAATGCATTATTTCACACAGTCAAATGTACAGCACCACCTAGTGATGCCAAATCACTTCATGCATTAATGTATTCATGTTTACAGTGCCACCTAGTGGCACCACTTGTCATATGGCTTAACGCCATACATAGTAATAGCTTCATCACCAGCAACACCATCCCCACACTGACCTTTGACCATGAAGGTGCTGGGCTGGAAAGAAGGTGCCTGGGAAATGCTGCTGTTCTCTACTGGAGGTGAGGGCTGCAGGTGACCTGGGAGATGACATGTCATCTTTAGCAAAAAGCCAGGGCGGCAGAAACGGACGGGAGGTAGAGAGGGACACAGACCGGAGCTGCAGCGCTGTTGCAGCCAGCAGTGGCTGAGCTGGAGGGCGAGGGAGGCGTTGGAACGCTGATGCCTGCCTGCCAGGCCCAGACGCAGGGGGCCCACCTCCGGCTGGTACTCCTCCAGGTCAGGGCACACACTGAGCGAGCACTGGGGGGGGCACAAAGCAGTCACATGCTAGCTCAGTGAGGAGGAGGGACATGCCCACCGTCACCCCTGATAGGCTGCCAAGGCTGCCACTCACCCCAATTTCCCTGGCCCTGTCCTGCAGAACAGCCATGGGCTCATCAGGTTGCTTCACTGTGAATGCTGGGACAGCTGACTGCAGGGGGGGAAGGAGACTAGCTGCTCAGCGGGGCCGCATTCCTGCCACACAAACGCAATAACCCCTACGATTCCCTCCCCACAGACACACAGCTGACTCACCTTAAAGATCCCACCCTTCTGCCAGGCTATCTTTGCAATGGTGTCTCCCAGGATGCTTGTGTGATCAATCCCCAGGGATGAAATGCCACACACCCAAGGCTTCCTGTCAGGGTGCAGACGCATGCAGATGCAGGCACATGTAATCATTACTCAGGCCTGCCTCACATTACTCCCCAGTCAGTCAGACAAATATTAATCAGACTGCAGGCAGTGACGTTCTAAAGCACACAGTCTGCCACTACAGCATCATTAAAGTCCAAAGTCTAAGGTCTGGTCAGACTCGTCTCCGGGGAAGCTGCAGGAGATCCCCCGCGGGCGTCATCTCATTGGTGGGCAGAGTACCAATGCACCATCGCAGTCTGATGATACCTTGGCTCACGGTGTAGTAAACAGGGCCACGTGACTCATGGTTATCAAAGACACCGCGGCGGGTCCTTGTGTAAAAGCCCACGGCCAGGAGCGATGGACAGAGAAGGCGGCGATCACCGTGCTTGTGCCGGGAAGCGCCGTGTGAAAGGAGCGGGTGTAGCACTTATGAGGGTGGGGAGGGGGCTCCTTTATACGTCCAAAACGAAATGGGGGGGGCGGGGGCATTTTGTTATTGTTAGTGCCTGTTGCTCCTACCTGATTATGTTCGTGCAATCGTAGGCCCCCCCGATGCCAACCTCGATCACAGCTAGATCCACCTGCATGACAGGAGAAGCAGCTGATAGGCCCACAAGTACGCACGCGCACACACACACAAATTAGGTGACAATTAATTGTCATACAAATAACTGCGATTAACGATTTGTCTTTTACTCATTTTATAACCCTATCAGCATAGATTTAGTCTAATCATAGTTTATCAATACATATACACCTTTTGAACAGAATATTGGAACATATAAATAAAAACTGAATTTGCCGACATGGACGCGGGGAGAGGGCTGCCGGGAGCCGACACGGACGCGGGGAGAGGGCTGCCAGAGCTGGGGGAGGGCAGTGTAAGAGGGCCCGGTTACAGTGACAATCAAATGTGCGGAGAGACAGACAGAGACAGAGAGACTGGAAGACTCACCTTCTCCTGCAGGAAGACATGGAAGGCCAAGATGGTGAGGAATCGGAAGTAGGCTGGCATACTCCCCCCATGGGCATCCTGGGGGGGGGGGGGGAATAACAGGAGGCACAGTCACAACGGGACTGTCAGCCGGACCCACCCAGTGATGGGAATTGTTGTGAGCCCTACCTTGGTCTCATCCAGCCTTCCGTACACCTGCCAGAAGTACTTGGTGAAGAGCTCTTTGCTGATTGGCTGGCCGTTAATCCGAATCCTCTCCCGGACCTGCACCAGGTGCGGGGAGCTGCATGGGCCAATTTCATGGTTAACGTGCGGAGAGGAGGCGTTCCCCACAAGTGTCAAGTTTCAAGTCTTCCAAGGAACACAGTGAAATTCTTATGTATCCGTTGCAGCGTAAGGCAACGGGGAGGAGGAGGGAGGGCAAACAGCTGGCAACTGTTCATATCCCACATGCAACCTTCTAGGCACAACAGTTCCAAGGAGAATATAGGGCTTAAAAGCAGAGGGGAGGACATACCATCAGGAGTGCACAGCTGGAAACAGCCCTCGATTCTGGTCACTAAACACCTACCTGTAGAATCCGGTGCGGAAGCCGTAATTCCTAAGAATGCGTTCGGTGAATGCGCATGTCGATCCCTGATGGGGAGCACAGATGGGGGCCGGGTAAGAATGTGCGGAGCTCTGCAGAGCGACAAGCCCCCCCTCCCTCCAATCACACGAACCTTGCCCTTTGTGCCAGTAACGTGGATGATGTTCAGGCTGTCCAGCTCCTCCACCTGCAGGGTGGACAGGGCACACGCCACAGTTATCACATGAGCAGGCAGGGTGCCCACTCTTCCGATGTGAGGAGTGTTGACATACAAACACCCTGCACTCTCTATGTAAACTCCTGTGTTCAGAGGGGTGCATTACGAAACGGGTTTGTTTGCCTGGCGAGGTTTCCTGTGGCTTATTTCTGAGTTTTACATGCTACAAATAGTACCTCAGTCTGTAAACAGGGTGTATTGTCATGGTGGTTACCACCAATTTTCTTTTGTATCTGATACAGATTAGATTAAATGCTTTGTATCCTGATGCGGATATTAGGTGCTGGGTCCTTTACGTCCCCTTGCCAGTAGAAAGTAAAAATTTAACTTGCAGAGTTGATGAGTTAGTACCGTGTCACGTTGATTGTGGCAATTTGGGTTAGCAGCTCTACTGAATTAACTCTGTGTACGTAAATCCCACTCCGTAGTACACCCCCACTGTATAGCTCCATATGCATAGTATTTCTACGAAGCCCCCTTAACTTGGGTTCATTATTACTATTTAAACGTCACGTGAACTGCCGTTTTTTTCCTTTTTAAACCTAGGTCACACAAATTACTAGGTCTCCACATAACCCTCAGAATCATGTCAAAAATATTTAAAAAATTGACAGTCTTGGTGTAGAGGTAAAGATATACTTGATAAAAGTATACAAAAATTTGCCAGCCACATAAATGTTAATTCTACAATGGGATCACCCATGAATTACGGCTTATTATGACAAGTTCATGCATAACTAGCAGCCGACCTAGTAGAACAGGTGCAGGGTGTCGGGCTTGTTTGGGGCGTTACCTCCAAGCCCGAGCGCTCCAGGAAGCCCCTCATGGCCTGGAGCTGAAGCTGGGGGTGTCCGCGCTCCCGACGCACCTGCTCCAGAGCGCTGGCGTTGGTCTGCAGCGTGTTCAGCGCGCACACGGCGTCCTGCGAGGCGTGAACGCGCATGGCCACAACTCAGGAGCGGCGGTTCGCGAGAAAAGGCGTCAACACCGGCCTGGGACTCGGACCGAGATACGTTACACGTGTAACAGTTCAATTAAAATATTTAACTGATGAGTAATTCTTTCATCATAATTGGGCGAATACAGGCGCGTCTTCCCCCAGCACCCACCACGGGACAGATCAGGCTGCCCACCACGGGACAGATCAGGCTGCCCACCCCGTCACGCACGTGGACGGGAAAGCGGAGCTGCGCGAGGAATCGCATTAATGACTAACCAGGTTGTGCAACCTAGTCCGCTACGCCCGGGATTTGCACACAAAAGTAATGATAATTATGCCCCGTGCAGAAACAGCCATTTTACAGCAAACCGCGCACACTTAACACTCAACATTTCAGTGCACATCTGGTAAGCTGATGTAATGCTACTGAGGAGTTGCAGCTGGCCGCAGTCTGCAAAACTATGTTCAAAGGTAGAAATGCCTCCATCTTGTCAGTTATATACACTATAAGGTAATGATGCCGGAAAGCGCCTTATATGCACATCACAACATCAATTTCCAAAAAAGCCCCAAATTCAGAACAATATCGTGCAGGTTTTACTGGCCAACGTGGGGCTCCACGCGGCGACATGGCCCACCTGGTACTCCATCCTGGGGAGCCTGGCTGCCTTGGTGCTCGGCGTGCTGGCCGCGGTCAGAGTCGCCCAGCTCCGGCGCCCGAGGAGCGCCGCTCCCACACGCTGCCACACGCGGCCCGGGCGCGCCATCCTCGGCTCGCTCGGCGCACAGGAACGGCCCAAATTTGGTCGCGTTCCCCCCGCGCCACCGGCACACAACTCGCGTGCCTATTGGCTCAGGCCGTCCTTTTGCTGACGTCACGCACACGTCGGGTGACGGAGAATAAACGCGACGGCCGCACGCCCTCCGCGCGCGGCGCTTTGGCAAAGCTCATTCGTAGGCATGAGAGAAGCGCTACCTGATTGGCCGGTGAGCGCGCTCCCATAAACACGTCCGACCCGTTTCCACGCCCAGCACTCCTTACAGAAGCCAGAAATGTCTCATGAACAGCCACTAACATTTTATCAACCCAAAAGAAGTCCTTCACTGAATTTCCTTGAGTCATTTTTTTGCAATGGATGCTTAGTCCACATTAAACTTAGAGCATTTCCGCTCTTTTTTTAAGAAGAAAGTAGAAGAAGTAAGAAACTTTATCCATGAATTAAAGCGTGGAGACATCATCATTTCAAAAAGGAATCCATCTGCCGTATGTTAATCCAAAGCATGAGTAAATTTTTAAGCATTTCGACCCAATCGCAGCGCAAACTTTCGTTCTCGTAGACTAATAGTATTCTGACTTAGGGGTTCTGCTAGTCAGCAGTTAGTATGCTTTCTTAGGCATTTATTGGTCAATCAGGTAGCGCTCTTCGTGAATATAAATTAGTTTTCCCCAAAGAGCCCTGTGCGGGTAGACCAGGCGAACTGATCGTGTAGTTTCTCTTAATTCATAATATTAATAATAGGGTTTTGTGCTTTAAAATTGGTGTCGGACTTTAAAAGACGTTTCAGGATTGCATTTGAATTTAGAGAAGTGCGAGCGTTTGTCAACTCATAACCAGCGTTATTTGTATAACGTTTTAATTCAAAAGGAAATTAGATGTTTAAGTATAACAATCACAGAGTACGTTACGGCAAGAGAACACATAAACGTTCTAAAGTATTATAAAAGTATTTGGGAAAATAGTCAAGAAGTTTAAATGACTCATTTTCTTGGGTGGCTCATCTTCACAAGTCTGTCGACCTAGCTACATATGCAGGGTCATCATCAGGTTACCATCTTCCATAATGAGTTGATCAGATCAACTGCCCATTTGCACATGTGCGAAGGTAACTCTACTTGGACAAACTGGCCGAAATGCGTTGACAGACATTTCAGGGATTTTGAGTCATTTTGCGCTGCAGATTGGTTAATTGCGTTAAACATTTTAATCAGATTAATCATGATGATGGATTAATCGCGTTAACGCGTTAACTTTGACAGCCCTAATATATATATATTATTCCTATTTCTCAGTTTTACCTATGGCCAGGGCTGTTGCTTTGAAAATGTAGCAGAAGTAAAATAGTATATTTAAAAATATTACATTTAAAATCTTGGAAGATCCCCCCGCCCCCCAGTTCAAGGAATGACAAAACATATCAGTTAACCCTCCCCCCTTTTTGGAAGTTTTTCTGTGGTGGCATAAAGTATGTCCAACTTAAGGGTGATTAGTAACGTTACGATTAAGATAAGATAAAACATTTCTTTGCCCTGCGGGACAGTGACCTGCCAAAGCATATAGTTCTCACAGTACGGGAACATCAAAGCTTAAAGTACCAAAAATAAGGAATACAATATAATACCACACACAAGTACAATAAGGCTCTATCAGTTGTATGCTACTTGGACCCCTAAAATGAAGGAATACAAGGAAAATACATTTGTCTCTGGGTATTGCCACACTGAGCCCAATAGGTACGACCTAACCGCAGCTTTGTGCAGGGAAAATCCCTGTAGGGGTCTTTATTTAGTAAAGGGGACCAGGATCTGGGGAGCAAATAAGAGAGTGGACTGGGGAATACCACACTGGGAAGCACTTAATTACTCGGTCTAATCTGGAATTAAACAGAAGACAGGCGATAAACACGAGGGCAGGAACTAGGAAGGTAAGATAAATGATTGCAATGCAGGCATGGCTTGTTAGGGCCATGCCAGGGTGCAGGGAGTGGACAGGAGGGTCAGGCAAAGATGACGGCAGAATGTGACTGGTATCGGCAGGGGACCCCCTTCCAGTACTCCCTTCACGAGTGCCAAAATCTGCAGATGCTCAAGTCCCTTGTATAAAATGACGTGGTATTGGCATATAACCTATGCACCCCTCGTGTACTTTAAATGAGTTCTAGATCACATATAATATCTAATGCATGGTAAATTATATGTAATTATTTGTTACAAGAAAAAAAGTGTAGCACTGCTGTCTCCCACCTCTGGGACCTGGGGTCAAGTCTCTGCCTGGGTTCCATATGTGTGGGTTTTGTATGTTCTCCCCCCCCCCCCCAGTCCAAAAACATATTGTGGTTAATTGGCATCGCCCGTGAGTGTGCCCTTTGATGGTGCTGCTTCGCCCCCCAATTAGGACTTGTGGTTATGGAAAATGGGTGGATTACACATCAGCAGCAACATAATGTTTTCTTCCAGCACTTAGAGATTGTGGCGGCTACAGCGAGGTTTGCCTATTACAGTGAGGTATGTCTATTACAGCGAGGTTTGCCTATTACAGTGAGGTATGCCTATTACAGTGAGGTTTGCCTATTACAGTGAGGTATGCCTATTACAGCGAGGTTTGCCTATTACAGTGAGGTATGTCTATTACAGCGAGGTATGC
>JAODKN010000114.1:18995250-19005735 GCA_026774425.1 Petrocephalus zakoni
CCCCCCCCCCCCCCCCCCCCCCCCCCCCCCCCCCCCCCCCCCCCCCCCCCCCCCCCCCCCCCCCCCCCCCACGGGGACCGGATTCTGTCTCGCTAATGGTCCGTGAATAATGATCTCCACGGAAGAGGAAGAGGAGGATGAACAAAGATGCACCGGTCATGAAATAGTCACAAAATGTCTGGGAGATGCCGCAGGGGGCTGTGGGTTTCCTGGGGGGGCGGGGTCATATTGGACACCATGTTTCCCGCCTCCAAGCAGAACCAGATGGACCCATTTATGGCCAATTAGCTCCCATGGCTGGGAGTGCAGGCTGAGCCATAGCTCCTCCAAGCTGCTCACATTCTGCTTTTAACACAGTGCCCCCCCACCCCTCTACATCACACTCACCTGGAGCTCTGGGTTGCCCAGATGAGAAGTTGGCAACGACTCCACCTGGGAAAAGAAGCAAATTAATAGCGAGCAAGGAGAAAGTGAAGGACGTGTGCTGTTGTTACTCTAATGCAGTGATTCCTGATCCGGTCCTGGGGGACCCCCAGACAGTCCACGTTTTTGCTCCCCCCCAGCTCCCCGTAGGTATCTGAATTGTCTGGGAAGGAGCAAAAGTCTGGACTGTCTGGGGGTCCCTGAGGACTGGACTGGGAAACACTGCTCTAATGCTTTATTTCAACTGGGCACCCCCTGACTCAGTACTTAGCAAGCTTTTTAATGGTTTGCCATTGTGCAGCTCTGTGTGAGTATGTGTGTGTGTGTGTGTCCTGTGCCCATTTGCCTGTCCTTAGCCTTTGTCTGTCATTGTACGGTGGTATGGCAGACATGCTCAGAGACACAGCAACTGTTGGCTGAGTTGCGTCTTCTTGCTGGATGTTTATCACCGTGCTTTGGGTTTGAACACGGGGTTAGAACCTGTCTGATTGTTCATTTATTGGTTTATAGGTTCTTATCTTTGGCAAGAAGGGAGCACAAAGAAAGAAAAATATTCTCAAAAGAATAAAACACAAAACCATCCCATATAATCAAAGCAAAGAAGAGTTTGAATCTTCATTACATATTCAATATAACTGAAAAACAAAGGGACATGTAATAATTACTGTATGGATATAATGGGAAGTGACTATGAGGGCCTCAGTATATAGGGAGAGGACACAGCCCTGAGTCTGTCCGAACTCCATTGTGGGTGGTACCCAAGGGTAGAACCTCTGCCCCAAAGCCCTTTAGGAACTCATCTGGAGACCAGGTGCCTGGCTGGGGAAACAGGTCACTGAAGGGGCAAGGCCTAATGCCACCAGGGGCCCTGCCGGCGTTCCCCCATTACCAAGCACAAAACAATGGGAAACAAGTGTAGTGCAAGCCAGGCCGAGACAAAGCAACTAGAGGGCTAGACGACAGCGAGGGCTGGAGCCACAGAAGGATCTGGGAGCCACGGACTCCAGCAGAACATTGTACTTTATGTTATTTTCTCTACACTGGTGCAAAGCCGAGGACGTGTCGTAAATCTTCTGGGGCCGTCGCTAAAAATGCCTTTGAGAAACTTTTTAAAGGTCACTTTGGTCGCTAAAATTATTATCGCTATTATTGTAATTTTTTCCTGGGGAAAGCGGGCTGGAGTAAAGGGACATGCTGGGGGTAGCGGGCATGACCCCCCACTCCTCAGGCGAGATCACAGATGGGGGTGGGGGGGGAGAAGTGTGATGAAATGAGGCAGGACATTTGGAGATTATGAGTACGGAGCTGAGGTGGGGGGCTGGGAATTGCTTGGCAGTCCTACACGGGGACATGCATGACACCCCCTCACACAGCCCTCTCTTTGTGGCTCACCAGGTTAGGGTGCTGGGTCTGTGACCAGAAGGTTGCTAGTTCAAATCCCAGTATTAACAAAATGACTTTGCTATTGGGTCCTGTAACAAGACCCGTATCCCAATTACCCCAGGGACTGTCTGTCCCTGCTTCCTCATACATCGCTCGGGTAAAAGCATCTGCTAAAATAAATGGCTTATTCCCCCTCCCCCCGCCCCAGTCTGTTGTCACTCTCCTCGCGTGTGCCTTCTCAGGGCCGAAACACCCTCTTTACGTCGGTGCCCGGCTCAGAATTACTCGGTGTAAATGGCACCGGCCAGATCCAGGTGAGAACCTCATTTTCGTGTATGCTGGCTGGCTGTGCAAAGCGCTGAAGGTCAGACCAGGCAGGAGAGAGACGGAGAGCCAGTGCCAGTAGGTAACAAGCGCTAAGAAAGCAAAACCACCAGGACAAAGTGCTGCCGACTGCAGGAAGCCCAACTGCGATGTGCTGCAGACTGCAGGAAGCCCAACTGCGATGTGCTGCCGACTGCAGGAAGCCCAACTGCGATGTATTTCTTAAGCCTGTGTTAATATCTGGTTTTATCTAGCACTGCATTAGCATCCCATTCCTACCCCCCCCCCCACTATTCTTTGTGTGGAGAATGCTTTTTTTTATATTCTGGTTCTGATTTAAACGGATCCCCAGGCAGTTTCCATTTGCAGTGCCGTGTTCTTGACTAAGTGAGCACAGTAAAACAGTCATCAGAATTGACTTAGTCTCTCCCTTAAAGATCGGATGGTATTCTGGTCATATTTCTCCCCAGTGACCTTTGCTGGAGACTAACGAGGCAATTTTGCGTCTGCCCCCTCCGAAGGACAACAGTAGACCAAGTCCAGTCCTCGAACTATAACTATTGTTCTTTCCGTTCCAAGTTTGTTGAAGAGGCTCTCACAGCAGGATTTAAATGATGTTCTGTTTCTGTTGCCGTACTTGACAGTGGGACGCATCGATATTATTTAAATGAAGACAAATTCCAGCTCTTTCGCATTGCACTCTCTGTTCCCGGAGAAAGCAGCAGACTGTCCTGAGATGATGTGCACTTCCTGTCGCATCCGCGCTCTTGGAGAACGAGACTTCCAAGCTGTCGCATGAGTGCGAGTTTCTGTTACAGGAAGAGGCGAGTGATGTTCTCGCAGGGCGACACGTCCGTGCTGGGCTGGAAAATGGGCGATGTGGCAGCCGAGCGAAGAGGAAGTCAGATATATTTTTGCACCAGATGACGGTGTGTGGGGTCAGCACAGTGGGGGGGCCCTTTTGCATCGCACATGCTGTGTACCACTCCCATGTGCTTGCATGTTATTCCTGTGTTGCTTGCAGTGGTGGCCTAATGGTTAGGGAAGTGCTCTCGCTATTGAAATGTTGTTGGTTTGAATCCTTGGCCAGTGAGGTACAGCTGGAGTACCTTGAGTAAGGCACTGCTCCCTGGGTGCTGAATTAGCTGCCCATTGCTATGTCACACATGGGTTATATGCAGAGGACTCACTTCATTGTGGCGCATCGACTTTCACTTAATACAATGAGCTGTGTTCCTGCACCCCATCCACGTCCCTGAACTTGTGAAGTGGCTGGATGACGGATTTTAAACAGCTCCGGCTTATTTATACAGTCAGTGTTTCCATGTCGTCCAGATGTACAAGTTTTGATATTTTATTTCACCTGTTGCCAAAAGTGTTGAGTCACCGTTCTGAATTCATGAGACGTTTGTGGCCTCAGGTCAAGTCTAGTGGGCTTTATGGTCATGCTTTCCATATACAGGTATACAGTGCCCCGGAATAATACTCCACGAGGACTAGGAGATGACCATCAGTGTTCTTGGTTGAGGGGCCTCCCAGGTAAAGCTTCGCCTTGGGCCCTTGTGGGTGACCCTGCATCCGGCAAATGACGACGGCAGGGTTTCACAATGCTTAAGATGGGAAAGCGCAAGATGCTTAACAGGGCTCTGGACATAATGGATTGGCAACATTCGTAGGTGAGGGCCTGTACTGAGAAGCCCCAGTGTGTGAATTTCTGTGTGTGTGTGGGCACTGTGATAAAAACCTGCTATTTTGACATTGTGGGAACATTTTTATATTTCTTTAGTAAAAATCTGTGAATGCAATCAGAATACTAAAGATGCCAGAAGTCTTGTATTTATGGTTGCCATAGTTGGGATTAGCCCATGTAAATGAGTTTTGAGTTGAGTTTTGCCCATGTAAATGTACTGGAAAGTCCCCACAAAGATATGAATACAGACGTGTGTGTACAGGTTTTGCTAAATTTGTGAGGACCACACAAGTAGACCAAATCTTGAAAAAACATGACTAGCGAGGCCATTGTTTCCATTTTTTCAAACTTCATTTTTGCAAAAATCTGTAAATGCAATCAAAAAAGTAAAATTGCCCAAAGTCTTGTATTTTGTTTGGTTACCCATGGTTAGGGCTAGGGCTGGGTAGGGGTTAAGGCTGTCATGACTGGGATTAGGCTTTTTCCTGTAGAAATGAATGGACGGTCCTCACTAAGATAGGAACACAAATGTGTGTGTGTGTGTGAGGGAATTTAGGCAGCCAGCAGGAAGAGAGAGATCTGGAAGAACTGTGACATGGTCTCAAAAGCTGCTTAAAGATGAAAATGATCAAAGATAAAAGCCAGAGCAGATAAGCCTGAAGCGAGCAGCGCTGCGCTATTTGCATGGAAAAGCTGTTCCCCTCATTTGCATGGGACTCTTTGCATAAAGCCAGGTTGGTCACAGGATCGGCACGAAACCAGCAGTCAGATACGCAGCTGATGCAGGTGGGAGGTGGATGGGACGGGATCGGCCTCTGTCCTCCCATCTCTGTTCCTGCCTTTCTCTGCCACCCCCCACAGAGCCGAACAGGGAGAAAAACAATCCCAGGAATTCTCGCTGCTACACTCCACCTACACGCCCAGACATATATACCAGCCATCCAGTGCTAGTAAGCTCCGCCCAGGAGCTTCTCGGCACTCCCGGGAACATGAAGGTGAAACGTAACCGAAGGAGACAGCGTAAGAGTAGCGGCAGCTAAACGAGCCAGACATCTTCTTAATTACATCTGTGGGCCCAGGTCTGCCGTGCCTTGGAGAGGAGGGAGGGCGGCAGGAGGGGAGAGAGCGGAGCAGACGGTACGTCCGCGTTTACCACGGAGCCCTAGCGCTCTCCCCTGAGTCACGGCACGGGCGTCAACGTGTCTGGGGGGGCGGCTGCAGCCTGTCAATTTCAGTTCAGCAGACTTCGCAGAATCTTTTGAGCATCTGTGAATTAAACTATGCGAACTGACCTTTTTACATAATACCACTAAAACACCTTTTATTTTGCAGTTCGCTCTATCCACCCTGGAGGGTTTTGACACAAAGACATCTATTTCTGGCTCCACATCTGCACTGCCCCACTACACATGAGCACACAGTAGCAATTTCACACCACCAAGATAGATGGCGATAGAGGGAACTGAAGCAGTGCCCGTTTTTGATGGTCATTGGTATTCATCTTCACAATTCTCTCTTTTTCTATTATTTTGTCCACTTCATCTCGCTGGTACACAGTTAGCCACCCGGCTGAGGAGCTAAAGGTTCACTGGGCCCAAAGTGACATGGACACATAACCTGGTTTCCACATTCCCATTGCTGTTGCATTCTGGAAGGCCCATTGTCAGGATACTAACCCCTTAGAATGAAATGTCTGCTCAGTGAGCCAGCCTCTTTCTCACTCTTAGTTTCCAGTTAAACATTTATAATATGTTCAACCGATATAAAATGCTGATAGTTGGGTCAAATCAATTCAATTTATATGTATATAGTGCTTTTCATGGCTGAGTTGCCCATAAGATGCCTGACAAGGGTTTATGGCAATGCATTATTGCATCATTTATATATATATCCAAGGTCGACTGGCTAACATTATGGAGAAGAGAGAAAAATTATTATTTGTACTACAGTAGTAGATATGCTGGTCATCTATGGGTTAAGTAATGCAAAGTGGTTCATAGCAGATGAGACCAGCTGGTCTTGGCCATCCTGCTTTTGTCTGAGTCCAGTCCCGAAAAGATTCAGTCAGTGAGCGAGTTTCTGCTTTGCCAATGGCCAAGCCCGACCTCCGAAATGCGAGCCAGAAGAGGACACGGGACCTAGAGCACCACCTTTCAAAAGGCGTCTCTCGTTTTGGACGCTAGAGAAACTTCCAGCAACATGAGTGGCCCAGTTCTTAATGTTACAGAAGGTTTTTGTTGCACAGAATAAATAGGTACAATTAAGAACTGTGCAATTAAAATGTAGACGTGTCCCTCATGTGTCCCTCTGGCAGCTGGCTCTGCTGCAATTAGAGGCATGAGTCCCCACGAGTGATCCGAGAAGCCAAGGAATCACAAGCCGCAGTACCACCCCCCCTGAACTCCGCATTTCAGAGTCAGAATGAGATTAATCAGAAATTTAACCCCTATTCCATGGCAAGAGCTTTGTTTATAAAAAGCTCCCAAAGAGCAATCATCAAGCTGGACGGATACCTGCCCGTCTGTTAGCCACCATAAGGGGGGGGGGGGGGGGCTTTGTGGCGATCCCATGAAGTCACCAGCAGTTCATCGCCCATAAATAAACAGCCCCCGTGGCGGCTCGTGGCACCAACAGAAACGAGCTAATCCGCTCGCAGTGCGTGGAAGTGAGGGCGCGTAACTCACACAACTGTTCTAAAGCTGCTTTGGCTCTGGGTAGACTTGATAATGAGAATTCCCCTATCATCGACACGGCTAAATGGAGGCCCCCCCCTCACGCACCCCCACTCTGGTAGTGTTATCTGGCATCCAACGCGCAAGACATGCGACGGACGTGTTTTTCTTTTTTTCGGAGGGTATACTTACGACTCGGCGAGTCCCCTTCCCGAATCCGGCACGTGGCACCATTAGCGTAGCATCTGCACGGCAATCTGGAGCGCAAAGGCCAACCGCGAATCCGGGAAGAAGTGCAGGATTATCTGTCGCCAGCACCGGAGGTGTGTGAGGCGCCCGCCCTGGGAAAGCGGGGGTGCCGAAGCCTGAGTGTGTCTGTCTGAAACGCTTCGGATTTCTGGGAGAAAGCAAAATTAAGAAAATGCTCCCCCCCCACCCCACCCCACCCCACCCCACACAAAAACAGCACACTTAAAATGTTTTGTTCATCTGCTGGTTCAAGGAGCTTGAAGTGGCACAGCTGGTTTTCAGTTTTGATTCGTCTTTGGATTTTGCTGGAATGGGGGTTGGGAGAGTCATTGCCTTGGAAGCTAATAGGGATGCCCCACTGACTGCGGGCAGGGCTGGATGTGAGAATTCACCACAAGCCTCCATAGTCCTTTTTCCGATGGAGGCACAGAAGGTGGCAGGAAAGGCGAGTGAATGAGGGCCCTTTCTAACAAACGCTCAGCCTCAGGCAGAGGCCCTGTCCTGTGCTCACCACCACCAGCCCACTCCAGCCTCATAGCCATCACAAATTCCAGCCTCAACCTCCAGGGGGAGCTCTCCATTCATTACCTCGTGGCAGGGAAGGATGCCCATAAGGTAGACGGCCATGTCGGAGGGACGGGTGTGTGTGTGTGTGTGTGTGTGCGCGCGTCTGCTTGCGCGCGTGTGTGTACAGTTAATTGGGAGGTGTGGGTGGGATGCGGGGCGTGGGAGTGGTGTAAAGCCAGCCAGCGACTCTCAGTGTTGCTAATTCATTTACTGATTTAATTAGATGGATGGAGCCCTCGCAGTTATTAAAAACAGCAAAGAATTGTTGCCAGCATTACAGCAGTTTTTAATTACAGCTTCAGATCCCTGCTTGCTGACGTCTGGGGAACTAGTTAATTAAAATCCTCATTATTTTACTTTTAATTAGTTCCCCCCTCTTTTGTTTCCTCTCGCCATATGGCCATGTTCCGTGGTCAAATTAACTTAATTGAGCTAATTAAGCTGATCAGTTTAATTATTCAAAGCATTCTGATTGGAAAGATTTTCCCCCTGCCTGCTGCAGTTGAATTTCCACTTGTTTTGCCTCTTGTTTTTCTTATTCTTTGTTTCTCTTGTTTGATCGCTGTGTATCTTTTTCATTCCAAACTTGAAGCTTAGTAGTAAATTTCGCAAACAACTTTGGAATGTGTTCGACATCTCCTTCTGCGCTCACATAGTGGTGTTTCGTTTGCTCTCAACCCAATAGCTGAACCAAACTTCTGACCTGGATGGGGGCTAGTTTTATTCAGCACTCCTTTCCATGTCCCCCTCCTCTTTGTGCTAATATGAAATAAGAGTTTAAGGTCAGATGACAAGAATGAGGGTGTTTCTCAATACCAAGTACTTGTGGTCTTGGCAAGAGCGGTCATGCTAACTTACCTCCCAAGAACAAACCTGGGGCACAGTGAACTATGGGATTGATCTCGTTTGGCGAGGATGCAACCGATGCAACCTTGATATATGGGGAAGGGCAAGAATGACATCCAGGGATTTTTACCATCCTCTGTACTTCTGCTCTTGAGTTTTGGAACTGTTCTTTGGCAATAAAGGATGATAGAAAATGGGCACACCAGCACATAAGTTTGGTCAAATATGCATGCTGAAAAACAACCAGAAAAATGTGGAACCACCAATAGACCACGGTTTACTCCTTCCCACATTCATTCTGCAGTACATTTACATTTTATTTATTTAGCAGGCACTTTTATCCAAAGAGACATTCTGATCTTTGTGATGGTAGGGTAAGCCAGTCTCTGGAACAGTGGGGGGAGGGCCTTGCTCAGGGGTGCCCAGTGGTGAAATTACTCAGGTGACAGTAGAATTGAAACCAGCGACCTTCTGACTGCAAACATAGCATCCAACCCGCCGAGCCGCACACCACCCCTGCCACCAGCATTTCCCGAGATCTTAGTTCGCCTTTGTGACATGCAGCTTGTTTAGACATGACCCCAGCCTTGGCCCCTACATCATCCGTGAGGTTCGAGTCGCTCCCAACCACTGGTTACCTGAGCTCCACAAGCGGTACCATGTACAAGGCGATCGTTTCTCAGAGCCCATGCGACTGAAGCTCCGCAAGTTCCTGCAATGCCTGCTCCCACCCCCCCGATCTCACAGCTAGAAAAAAAAATCTCCCAGGCAGAATGCAGGCACGAGACGGACAGCTTCTGCCCGGGCCTCGCCTTCTCGAATCGTCTGTTCTACGTGGCTCTGTTTTACTCCGTCTTCACACAACAGGAGGTGAGGAAGCTCGCTGCAATTACGCTAATTTGCATGTGTTAATTTGATTAATTAGCGAATGTAGAAAAGGAAAAAAAAAAAACTTTTCTCTTTCATGAGGCGCATCGCGTTCTATACACCTGCAAACTTTCTGGAGAAAAAATAAAAACTCACAGTGGAGAAACTATTTATGTGACCTGCTAATTGGCTTCGGAATATGTTGAGCTACAGTAATTAGTAATATGCAGATGAACCTTGATTGGTTTGAATGCAAAGAGAAACTTGTGGTGCTGGGGAGCACAGATTGTGCTGGGATCTTTTCGCCCCCTTGCATATCAACGATATCGAGATAATTGTAATTACTTCCATTTGCCTCCATTTGTGTGTTTGTCTGAAGCTTTTAAAATCCCAAAGGTAGAATAAATAATCAATGACATCTTGGCACCTACTCGAATGCACAAGGACTCTTTTCTCGAAAGGGGTCAGTGGCTACTTCGTTCCCACTAAAACATTACGATACACTTTATTTGTTGGAAAAGATCTAAGCCGTTTGCTATTGGCGATGATCAGGACACTGACAATGGTTCTAAGACCTAAAGCACCATAACCTCCAAGCATGGACACATGTTTCCTGGATCAAACTGAGAAATAGGCTTAATAAAAAAACTATGAAAATTAGTGAAACTGTCAGGATGCTCTTCCATTGACTTCCGTTCTAGTACCTGTACCAAAAGGGTCAAACCAATTAACTCGGGTAATTTTTGGGACTCCGGTACTTCGGGATGGGATTCTAAAACATAATACCACTGATGTCATGAAAAAAGCTGCGAACTCAGAAAACAACAATAGAGGAAGTTAAAATAATATAAAAGTAATAAAAGGGGGGGAAATGAAGAGACCAAGGCCGTCCCAGAAGCTAGGGGCACGAGGCAGAGAACAACCCAGGACAGGGGGCCAGCCCATCGCAGGGCACACACACACCTACAGGCAATTTGGTAACTCCAATCAACCTCAGCATGTCTTTGGACTGTGGAGGGAAACCGGAGCACCCGGAGGAAACCCCACGACGGCGCAGGGAGAACATGCAAACTCCACACACAGGGAACCTGGGCAGAGACTCGGTCAACACTAACCACTGCACCACCATGCTGCTCCTCACAGATACTAAAAATCTAAAAATATTTGACACATTAACATGTAAAACAGCCTTTTTAAACTCACTTATATTTCTTTTTTGAGGACTCTCCGTAGTGATGTTGCCTACAGTACTGCCTCTCCGCTCACCGTAATCCTGCCCGGCAGCACGCTGGCTGTGGCTCTCTCCCGACTCCGGGAATCGAAGTGTTAGCGAGTTCGGCACGCTAACACGGATCGCTGTCACTCACAGGGTGACCGGTGTCAGAAGTCCACTAATGGCGCTTTTCCACTGCATAGTACGGCACAGCACGGTTCAGTACAGCTCACCTTGGTTTGGCTCAGTTC
>JAODKN010000114.1:19009480-19020487 GCA_026774425.1 Petrocephalus zakoni
TGGTGCAGTGCGAAGTCGGGGTCAGCACGCTGGTGCAGTGGTTAGTGCCATTGCCTCATGCCTCTGGGACCAGGGTTTGCGTCTCCAACCACGGCTCTGTGTGTGTGTGGAGTTTGCATGTTCTCCCCGTGCCATTGCGGGATTTCCTCCAGTTTTCCCCCCATACTCCAAAACCATCCTGAGGGTAACCGTTACCAAATTCCCCTTAGGCATGTGAATGGTGTGTGAGTGAGTGTGCCCTGAGATGATTTTGCACCCCATCCTGGGTTGTTTCCTGCCTTGCGCCCATAACCTCCAGGATAGGCTCTGGACCCCCCCCCCATGACCCTGAATAGGTCAAGCGGTTACCGAAAATGGATGGATGGAAGACATGAACATGGCGTGGAGGACACCACACTATGTAGGTCTGTTAAGCACTTTATTTTTCTATTTAACTGTTTCACAGCATTTCTCGATTTCCAATCAAAAAACTGGAACAGACAAATTCAGCCTTACTTCAGCACGACACATTGGCATTAGAAAAATATGTACAGATATAGTCACACTTGTACAGCTCCCCGCTGCCACCATTCTTGTGAAGGCCTCTGAAGGCCTGTCAGCACCGTCCAGAACAAAGGTTCACACCTGACTATACAGTCTTTCATACGCTCCGATTCAATGTTCCTTCAATTACCCTATTCAAATAAACCAAAAAAAGACCAGAGATTAAAACGAATCATTAAGGCTATAATTAAAATAATAAGTCAAGGACTGAATGTTATAGCAAGAACCTTTCAGCAAGTATCACCTGATCTACAGATTTCTTCAAAAATTCTCACCAAAGAGGACGGATACATCTAGACTGAAAGAGGCACAGATGACTTTTCTGATATGGCCTGGTCACAGAAATCCCACAGACCCCCCACCCCTTACACAACTTTCAGGGTACAAGTTCAGTCTTTTCCATCTCCTCCAGAGTTCCATCTACATGATGCAGGATAAAAAGAGCCTGCTCTGTCAAGGTCATCCCGTGACCTTGAGCCACTGAGCAGATCAGAGGAACCTCACTGTGCTTCATTGTCTGGGTAAGGTCATGTCCTTGCAGCCTGCAATCTCCAGGGAGTATACCGGGGTACCAACTCAAACATCCAAGACCAACAAGCAGCAGTCCTGGGGAAATCCTTTATCTTTTCCGTGAACAGTCAGTCCATCAGAATTGTGTGTTGTGTACATGAGGATGGCGGCTGGTTTTGAATACCGTTTGATATTAAAAGGGACGTGCCCGCCGTTGGCATCCAGAGGGGTGGGAATGATCGGTCAGTGGAAGCACATGACAGGCTGTAAGCAAATGCTTGGATGGAGAAGGAAGAGGAGGACAGAGGGGGTATGGCGACTGCCCCCCACGGCCACTTCAGCAGACCTGGGCAGAGGTGAGAACGAGGGCCAGTCGTCAAAACAAGTGCCAAGCCTGCAAGCTTCAGCACAGTCCTACACACTGAAGTATCTAGATCATACCTACAGCAAATATACCTTTGGCTTCAGACATAAGAATTGTACAATCTAGCTGTATAGGTGCAACTTAGGGCCCCCCCCCCCTCACCTTCTGGTCAGGCAGTGGAGTCAGGTGACTGCTGAGCAACGTGCCGCTGGGCCGGTCCTGCTCACAGAAGATGGTGCCATTGACATAGTGGAAACGGTCCCCCGGCACCAGCCGGTTCCGACAGGTGGCACAGGCGAAGCACTGGGTGGGCGGGCAAGGAGAACCATGCATTAGGAGAAGAGATCAAAGCTCGCAGTTTAAGCTCATCACCCATTCAGTACCCATCCCCAAGGAAGTGTCAGCGTAATCTCTAGTGAATCACAAAAATAAATACAGCTGGCACTCTATCGCCACCCTCCTGCTGGAATGGTAGCAGACTCACCTTCAGGTGATACACGCTGCCCTGGGCTCTCATCACCATCTCGCTGGCAGGGATGGAAAGCCCACAGGCGCTGCAAGCCCCGCTGTGTCCGAATAGCCTGACGGCACGACGGGAAATGAGGTCTGTCAGTCTGCGAGGCCGGGCTGCCGACAAGCACGTCCTACTACCAAGTCACCCAAAAAGGCAATGAAACCCCACAATTAAACCGCTACCGTCATCCGCCGCGTTTAGCGTTGTGGATGCAGGTCTGGGAGACCATTCAGACAGACATGACATCAGGTTAGGGGTTCGAGAAGAAGCCCACAGAGCCACGGGTGTCAGGTATGCGACCCGGCGAGGCCAGCTTTGTCCATCAGTCAGCCGCACGCAGACACTTCTGCACTTTGCAGTCTCTCTACAACCGAGATATTGAAGGGTTAAATCCACCAGAGACTGAAATGCCAAGCGACGCAGTCGAGGCCATGATGACACCCACTTAAGAATGGCACAGGCCAGACGGGTTTGGCTGATCCAAACCCCCCCCTCCCCCCCAACCATCCCGGCTTCTGGCTGCTCGCGGTAATGAATTTCTGATCTTAATCCAAACAATAATTTGATGATAGATGCTGGGAGAGGAGCTCTCTTCCCCCTAATTAATGCGCCGTCCTTTCATCGAACTCCAGTTTCCGCGGCGTGCCGCGCGGCGACGCAACGCTGCCCTTTCCATTAGCCGCGTCACGCATGTGCTCATCACAGAGTGGCTTAAGACTCAGCCCGCGCACATGTTACGGTGCATCACAGACACCCACCCCCAGGAAAGAGGCGGAGGGCTACAGACAGCACAGCACAGACCAGGAATGACTGACCGTTCCATATTAACCATTTGCAATCGTACGTCTGGCACCACTGTGACACCATAATAGGGTTGTGGCATGAAGACAAAATGCACTTTACACCCAGTAAAGAATGATTACAGACGGCAATGGCTTCACCCTCCCTCTGCATTATGGCTTTGAATATCCAGGATCATCACGCCCCCTTCCAAATCCTAATCCTAAATGTAATTCCTACTCCTGTCCTTCCATTACTCCATGTTTGTATAAGGTAGATGGGGCTGGGGGGGGGGACTACACACCCCACTCTTTACAGGATTCACCGTTACACCAACTCAGCAGTCTGTCATTAGCCTACAGCTGGCAAAACCCTTACCCTCATCCATAATGTTTTAATGAGCCTTTGAGGTCTGAATATTAATCCCCCCCCATACTGAATTTACTTAGTAAAACCTATAATAAAGTAGTGCCAGATATACAAAGTCTCTCTCTCACTCACACAAAGTGTGTAATCCTGTCAAAAGGATCTGCATAAGTGTGAGCTGTTGCAAAGTGGGACATCCTCACGGAACAAACCTCTTCAGAGGAACCGCACTCTCAGAGAACATGTATGTATGTAGTGAAAGTCACACGTGCACACAGATGCCGCGCCGTCGCATGTGAGACGGCAGCCCGAGTCACACGTGCACACAGATGCCGCGCCGTCGCATGTGAGACGGCAGCCCGAGTCACACGTGCACACAGATGCCACGCCGTCGCATGTGAGACGGCAGCCCGAGCCCCCAGCCCACCTGATGTAGTCGTCCCGGCACAGCACCATGCCACCCTTACTGTAGCAGGTGGTGCCGATGTCGCCCAGCTGGGCCTGGCAGCACGAGCACTTCAGGCAGTGCGTGTGCCAGTATCGCTCCATGGAGAACAGCAGGAAGCGGTCGGCGATGCGGCCCCCGCAGCCCGCACATGCCCTGGGGGGGGAGCCTGCCCCCACCCCTGCCATGGACGAAGGCTCCACCCGACTGTGCACCATCGCAGGCCTGCAGCAAAAACAAAAAAAGACAGGTCAGTACCACTAGATGGTGCTCTTGGGCACCAGAGGAAGTCTCATGAATTCCTTAACCCCAATTTCCTTTTTGGGGGTGGGGCAGCACTGCGTTTCAGAACTTCTGATGAAATGTCAACAGAGACAGATATGGGGATGAATCAATGAGATCATTTTTGTAAAGCAAAGAGATGGATTTATAAAACGGTGCTGTGGTCAATGGGAAAACCCTGCAAAGGAGTGCGTGAGCACACAGACGTTTGAGGGACTCCAAAGCGGACACCTCTGAGTGCCAAGGCTGATAAAAAGTCCTTTTGTCCCTCTCTCCCGGGGAGCCACTTTCACCCCAATATCGTTTTCCCCACATAACACCTTTTTTGGTTCAAATTTAAAGGAACATAGAAGTTGAAAACTAGAACATTCCCTCCTACGATGTTACACCCCACCCATCATCACCCAACTGCATGTTAATTAGCCATCCCAGGGCCCCTCTAGTACAGGATTAGCTGGTCCTGCAGCCCTAATAAGCACGTCTGTTCCACCCAGAAGTAGACCGATTTAGCTTGCAGCTGGAGGTCGTCCACTTTTACCATGCCACTAATGAGAACCATACCGCGGTGCGAGGCCACATTAGCCGAGGTCCTTTAAGATTTACGCACACTGAAGTCCGGCACGGCTCTGCACGGAGGCTCAGTCTCACTTTTCCGTATGAGAACGGACTATCTGTGCGATTTTGCTAAGGACTCCAGAGCTATTTGAGAGCCAAGGATGACCCCTGGGTGACCCTGACGGCGCTGCTCTAAGCTCGATATCGTTTCAGTCCCCTGTGTCAGAAGGCATCCGAAGCAGTTACTTCTTGTGACAGCGCCCACAGATGATGGACCAAAGGCAGCCAGGAGACCATTCCTCACCTCGGCCAAGGGGGGGGAGGGGCGGGAGATATTCTTTCAAGAAGCATGTCTGAAATTTAAGCATTCCTGAGGGTGTGCAAAGTAATTACACTCAAACAGGCATTGTGAAGGTTCTCTTCTACTCCATTGCTGTAATAATAACTTATAGAGCCAAGTACAGACACCTGTGAGACTTATACCAAAGCATTTCAGAACCAAGTAGCTCGTCATCTGGAATCAAGAATTTCCCCCTGGGATCAATTCTTACACTTGACCCAGTCACTTAATGAAAACCCTTCACCCCTCTGTGACAGGCTGCACTCTAATAACCTGAATACTTCGGCTTGTGAAAAATTGGTGTGGGAACCCCCAAATCATGCTTTGTCATTAAAACACACACACACACACACACACACACACACACACACACACACACACACACACACACACACTAAACCATTTCACCTAAACTCTCCTCATACTGAAGCACAGATGAGGCACACAGAGGGAGATGACATACACACAGCCTGAAGGACGATGGTGCAGCGAAACCCCGACAGCACATTCGCCGGCTCAGAAGTAAAGCCTCTCTACTGCAAACAAAAACGAGCCGCAGTTCTCGCAGACGCTAAGCCCCTACAGCTGCTCCACCAAAGCCAGCGACTCTGCTTGACTCTTAATAGAGTCATATATTATTTTGACGTACTATAATTCACATTTGACTGCAGCTGCTTGAATATTCTGGGGGAAAAAAAGCCCCACACAAATAGCTTTTGGTTAACCACATAGCAGTGTATGAGGACCCGGGATGATCTCAGAAGATCTCAGGCCATTAACATCTCATTCCTTTACATTTATTCAGCTCCTATCACTTGTATGCAAACTTGTGCAGTCATTGCGAAAAAGACTGATAACAGTAAAACCAGCAACGTCCGTGGCCTTAATTAGCCCAAGCACTAACTTCCAGGAAGTTGAACGCTGTTCAACCATCTCACAGGTTCTCCAAAAATGACACATGAACTATCCACATGACCCACGCAGATCCCAGTCTCTTTAAAAATCACCCTCAAAGCCACAGTATTATACATTTACAGATCCTCCAATGGACCAAATCGATGTGACATTGAATTTTTTCACTGGGCACAAAGGTGTCCAGGTGCCCCGTATGGTTAGAATATCCAAGACCAAAATTACCACCACCTTACCTGATAGAGGAATTTGTTTGGGTTCCCCCAGTTTTAAACTGAAGGACCCACCTTTAAATCAATCTCCCTGTCAAAGCCAGTATAATACACGCATACTGGCAGAGGTACAGAAGAGCATCTCTGGGTTTCAGTAGCAGGCAGACCTGCCACTAAATTTGATGGGGGCTCACTTTCCTTAGCGTGACACTTTAAAACATGCCCTGAAAACTAAGGCCAGCAAACGGGGGCAGCGCTTCCCCCGTACAAACGGACAGGGGTGACCCTGCACTCACACCCCTAGCAGTACACGGACCGTGACTGGCAGTAATTAGCACCCACACCCCGAAGCCGAACCGATGCCCTCGTTTGAAGGATGTTTAAAAAGCGAGCAATCGGCGGCACGATTTAGCGCTCCGGGGGCACCTCGTCCCGCCGCGCACAGTAACTCATTCACTGCATTCATGGCAGACATTTGGAATCTGGTTTTATGCAGACCACCTAGTCCAACCTCCGTCTCTTCATCCTAATATAAGCTTGCTGGCATAACATAGGCAGACCCAATCCAGACAGCTGCAACTCTTCACAAGGAACACCATTCATTTCGCGCTCTGCGCAAACAACTTGCCCAGACAGTCTCCCCCCCCCCCTACATTTCATTAGTCCTTCCCCCCTCCAAAGAGTTCGCTTAGTTTAACAATATAGGGACTCTCCTTCAGAACTGACAAGAAATCCAGGCTTTCCTAAAGCAGTTTCCTTAAAACGTTCCAATAAATTGTAATAAATATAGAGACACACACCCCCCCCCCCCCCCCTAGTTGACTTGGATTTTTTTTAAACCAGTTTTAATTGGTCTCACTTAATGTGCCCCCCCCTTATGTTTTCGGGGAAATATTCCAGTCTAATTAAAGAGGTTTTATTTTAGCATCGCTTTCAGGGGTTACATAATTGTCTCATTAGCTTCGGCAGAGCTTGAAATCGTCTCTGCGAGCTTGGGAAAGGGAGGCCGCCCGGCATCACACCGCTTCCTCACGCCAAGTCCCGTAAGTGCTCGGCACTCATTACTAGATGCATGCAATCGTGTCCTCTACCTTCTCCTTATATCCCCAACACCGTTTTCGGTGACCGGCGACTTCACATGACATGCATGTAAACATTTTACCATTTGACATTCACCCGATTTAAGACAACGGCCCGTTTCCTTTATGTGATCATTATATTCGGGACTGCATTAATGAAAGGTAAAAATAAAAATCACCGCACCATTGCACAAACTTGCAGAGGTACGCGAAATAACAGGTTGGTTATTAGTGCCATGTCGCGTTTGGTAATTATAAGCTACTGATATTAAATCCGCGGGTCGCGCAAGACTTATTATTGGCAGATCGCGAGGCAAGGCGGTTAATAGTTACCGCAGAATTAGACGGAACAGCGTCAATTACCGCGGCGACAGTGGCTGGCAGCTTAGATGAGCCACACAGCCGTCACTTTTAATAATGCCTTCAGGGGCACAGCTAAGTAAGCGCATCGCCCTTTCATTAAAACGACTGTTTTTAATTAGCAGCCAGGCGCACAAGCCGCCCGTGATGGTACCCCCCCCCATGTGAAATAGAGATATTTCGCTTTCGCATGACCCGTGTGGGATAAGGCGGGTGGAAACTGCTCAAACCGAGACAACTTCTTACTCGTCCGGGATCCTGGAACGGGGTGAGAAAATGTGCAGAGATGTAAGGACTGGGCGGTCTGACAGGCGGAGAAACGCGACATTGTAACGGGGTGACAGCGGGCAGGAAGCGGCTCACCTGGCCGTGGTGACGGATCGAAGTGCCGCCGAGTGTCGGAATAAACACAGTCCAAGCGCGCCGGCCAGGAGCTCAACTCTTCCGGGACAGCTGTGGAGGAAACGAGCCCCTTTTCTCGCTAAACTCCCTTCTGACTTACTACTGAACTACTGCTTGCATAGTGCAGAGCAAAAACAATTACATAATGACTTCGCCCACACTTAGATTTATTTAACTGCGTGTTGATTGAGAAATAACAGAAAAACAAAAACACTGTTTATAAGCCAGCGTCCTGGGAATCCAAAAAGCAGACTTGTTTTTCAGCAATAAGCACACGCAGACTGCACGCCGCCGGCCCCGCGCCTGCAAAACCACTCCTGACTCGCACTTGCGTGAAAGGGGCAGGAGAGTTTTAAAGGACTCGCCCGTGTCGCAACGGAGAGGCAGCCAATGAGCGTCAAGTGGGCGTGGCACCCGACAGGATGATCGATGTCTTCCAAGAAAAAAAATCCTGCTAACTTGTCTGGATTAAATAGGCCGTGATCACCGCAGCTCACCTGATAACCCCCAGGCAGATCACATTCCATTTCGCTCTTGTTAGGCATCTTTAGTTTATTGCATTTTATTTTTTTTTCAGCGCTAGTTCAGCCACTGCGCAGGCGTCACGTCACTATTTCAGAAATGTAGTAATTTATAGTTTGTATGGATGATTTATTATCCATATATAATTCCTTCCATCCATACATCCATCCGCCGTCTAACCGCTTATCCGGGTCGCCGGGGACCTGGCAGAATAGGGCAGAAGCCGGGGTTATTAGTAGTGTTATTGACACCCGTATAGCAGTGCCTTTCCGATTGACTTTTTTAACCATTGGGTCGAATTACATTTTAATTACATGTTAACTGTTACACTTCCTTATTTATAGAAGCAATGATCAATGTGCGTATACGAATACATTATGCATGCATTTTCACGCTGCAAAATGGAAAAGTAGATACCCTGTTGAAAACGTGAATTAAAACATATGCAGCGCCCATGAAATGATCTCAGAGAGTTTCTTTTTTGCCCAACAGACAGAAATGTAATTAAGCACACGAATTAGTCAGGTGTGCCTGCAGGTCTTCCGTAAGTACCGTGCTGTTCTGCAAGGCACCAGTATATGGGTTAGTCGGAACTCCGAATCGGGCTAATCAGTTATAATCTCACGTCAGCACAATGACTCTAATTGTTAAAAAAGGGTGTACGTTTCGTTAATGCGCCGTTGACATACAAAGACCTGAAAAAAAAGATTAGTTACGTTAAGTTGGCATTGTGATGAAAACTCATTTATTTTAAGTACTTTGTAATCATTAAAGTACAGAATTCTTTAATAAATTAAATGGAAATTAATACATGACCTAGGGAGTTTTTTTTTAACATTCCTCTGAAGCTCGCTTGCATTTAACAAAGGAATGGTTTCTTTTAAGCACAGAGCGATATTGCGCCTGAGTGATTTGCAAGCCTGCCTGGTGTGGACTATTGCCCGAGCACTTAATTAATGGGCTATTCATAGCCTTTTCCTCTGACAGTTCAGTGAACATGTGCCATAGGCATACAGCACAGCACACCTGCAGGCTTCGCCTAATCACCAAACCAGATCGCTGGGCTGCTCTTGGGGGGTCGAGGTCCTTAGCTTTGACTAGGGCTAGGCATGTTCTGACCCGCTCTTAATTGCCTTACTGGATGTGCTGAAACTGAAAGAAGTTCACCCCGAGGCAGGCTGATAGTGAACCAAAGTCCCAGGCGAAATTAACTCAAAACTTAACGGTGCATATCTGCGGACAAAAGAGAGTCTCGCGGTTATACATACCACTACCGCGGATCCAGTCGTACTAATCAGTAGTTACAAGGCATTTGCATGCGTTTATCACCGAGAACATATTGTACGCATTTGCATCTTCTGTTTTCCAAGTAGGCTGGGCACGCGATGGAGTTGATAGTGGTGATCTGGTGATTTTGTTCAATCACAAAACGTCGCAAATATGAAGTTGTGCAACTAACATCTGCCAGTATGCGGAGGTTTATTGAAACAAATACATGAATATGGTACGGTACTTATTAGCAAGTTAAAATGACATCCACAACGCCCACATGGTGCGCACTGTACAGTGTTAGAGATGCCTGATGGTGAGGCAGATATAGTCAATCTCTGAATCTCATACTTATTCTCACCCCTCTGCTCTAATTGTGTACGCAAAGGCATTATATGTGCTAAGTCTGATTGCGGAAAAAATGTTTTCTTTTGTATCGACTACATGAAAACATAATAGGAAGTTCAGGTTGTTTAATTACCGCACACGACGCACCCAATAATAGTATGGAGCGACATCTAGAGGCATAATTAAATATGTGCAGATTTTAGAACGTCTCCGGAAAGTGCGACGCCGGGTCTCCGTTGAGGGTTTTCCGGTTACGTTTTCACCTCTCCAAGACAGCGGTCACTACTCCAGTCTCGTAGAGCAGCTTTCATTGTATTTCAACCCTTACAGGATTTAACTTTGCCAGTATTTTTTATTGCAACCTAGTTAACGCGAAATCTTATAGGTGCAAATCCGACGTTAATTAACGTTTTTTCTACTTTGTAGCTTCCAAACCAGGCATTTAGCGGATAAATTAGTCGTGTTCTAGAAGGAGGTCAGTGGAGGGAATATTGTCGACATGTCCGGAAAAATGTGGATGCCTCGATCTCTCTATCTGCCCAGTGTAGGACATCCTACTGTGTGTTTTTTTCATTGTATTATTTAGGCAGTGGTGCTTTAATGGTTAGCGAAGCGCCCTTGCGATCGTACGTAAGGCGGCTGGTTCGATTCCCCGGCAAGCAAGGCACTGCCCCCAAACGGTGCCCTCCGGGCCCTGAATTAGTTGCCCACTGCTGCGTCACATATGGGTTAAATGCAGAGGACTCATTTCATTGTTGTACTGTGGTGTGTCAACAATGACGGTTAATCATTAAGTGAGTCTTCTCTACGTACCTGGGGACAACAATATAATTCGTAATAAACAGGGTGAAATCTGAAATGATTGCATATTGACTTTTGGCTGCTGTGGTTTCTAAAACGGAAGCCTACTTAAATTCGCTTTGATCCAATCGGATTGTTTCCCTGCAGGGTACTAAGAGGGTGTCGCATTCCCGTCTGGCTATTGTTTTTATGAGGGCCCTTGCATGACTCTTTTTTTTTTTTTAGCGATACCCCTATTCCTGAACCAGATCTCAGAATCCATACCCTCGTCACGAGAAAGGCATGAAATATGGGCACAAGGGGGCAACAGGAATTAGAGGGACGAACCTCTCTGGCTACAGAAGCGGTAGATGTGCGCTCTCCTTTCCCATTTCTAGTTGTGATGTTTGACCAGCAGAGGGCA
>JAODKN010000114.1:19035798-19055605 GCA_026774425.1 Petrocephalus zakoni
TCCGCCCCAGCCCCCCCCCGCCCCGCGGGGGGGGGGGGGGGGGGGGGGGGGGGGGGGGGGGGGGGGGGGGGGGGGGGGGGGGGCCCCCCGCCTCCATAGCAATCTACCAATACCCCCCTCCCCCGCAGCAGAAAGACATACATACACCCTGACGGAGACCTTAAACCCAACATTCTGAAATTCTCAATTCAAATCCAACAAATTCCAAAAAAGAAACAGAGATAAACTAAAACTAAAACTGTACTGATTGTTGAGGATTCACTTCATCTTACAGCTTTATTTTTCAGACACTTTTATCTGAATCAACATGCATTTGAAAGAAAGCAGGGCTGGCAGTCCAATTAGAGGCTCAGGGTCTTCCTCATGGGCTCAACAGTGATATCACCCAGGCAACCTCCCGATCGCAGGCACCGTATCCTAACTCACTGAGCCACACACCATCCCTTCTACATCCCTGCATGGATGTTCCATGACCCCAGCGTTTAACCGAACGCAGCCATATAACAAGATGAAGGCGTCAGACAAATTCACTTGGATGAACGAAGCAGACAAGAAAAGCTGCTCTGTCCTGGCCAGGAAACGTCCTCTTATCGAAAGTCCTGGCTAGGTGAGGCTATGCCGGCCAGCAGCAGCCAGGGGAATAACGTGAGCGGCTGCGGATCGGACACAGCGTGCTCTGGGAAGCTTTCTTCTCACATTTGCAAAATTGCTAACAGAAGCGTAATCTCATTCACAATTTACAAGTGAAACAAAGCATTAAAATGGCCAGACTTGAAGGCCCTTATCTTCTGCCTCCATGTGTTGCTGTATTTTTTTTTTTTCCACAGGGAAGAGGACTGACCTTCGCTTCACCTTGACTGCCGTTTCTCGCACTTTTATTTCCGCTTAAAAACAGTAGAGTCAAACGGGAGAAATTCATTAACGAATTCCTGCTCTTCATCGATGATGAAACTGCCAGGATTTTGAATGAGCCACAAATTTGACACAGCATATCTGATTAGTTTCAGCAGGTCTGAATGAACTTCTGAAATGAAATCTAGTACTTGGGTATAACCGAATAATTCACCATCTCCTTTTAGTCTACATTTCATGAAGGTAAGGACAGTTACAGACTTAGCAGATTCATTAAATGCAAGCCATTCCATTTTAAACACACGTGATTCATCTTTTAAACTGTGTATAGACACAAGCTGCAGTTATCTCGCTGTTTCCACATTATCTCACACCCTCTCTGTTCCAGCTACATTAAAAACCCATATTTTCCTAAACGTCTCCTCCTTCAGCTGCAAATAGGCATCAGAGAACCTCAGTCCCTTTAAAGCAGCCAGCCAACAAGAACACTTAATGGGACGTTTTTTATGCGGCTCGTTTCCATTGTTTTCCACAAGCGCACCATAAGCTCTTCCCAGTTTATTTTAGAAAACAATCTGGAATTTAATATTTCACTTTAGGTCCGTCCCCAAAGTCAGAGAGACATCAAAAGGAGGGAGTGGCAGTCTTGGGGGGGAGGAATAAAACTCATGGATGACATTTACTTCTGCATGCCTCTTTAGAAACTGCAGAGTAACTGCGCCTGGTGAAATAGGGGGAAACTCTCCACCCAAGATGTTACTGCCATGGGAGCCGCAGCACGGAGGGCAATGACACTCCTATTTAATTGGCATAAAGTGACGATTTTATGAGGCAACAATGGCCTTCAGTCTCCTGTGGGGTCTGGTTGTGCCTCACTCGTTCCAAAACAATGCCAGCGGGGAGCGACTGCACAATGCTGAGTGACCCCACTGCAGCACCTTCTGAAATAACAAGGGTGGTTAACGGTCAGATGTGAGAATTTATTCATATTTTTCAGCACAATGACACCTGTTGGCCCCAGGAGAATGTTGGAAATTTTTAAAATACATACATTTTCTTTAAAAACTGAGTCCGTGTTTTTTTATATGAGCGTACCTCTGGTTGGTCAACACACGTAATATGCCTTGCCAAAAGAAATACAATTTGTCTGTTATGATTAATGATACTCTTTATTATGTTAATACTATTAAATAAACGCAAGTTTAATCAAATTAAGGCAAATGTAACTAGTGTGCTGGTTCTCAATGCCTTTTTTTAAAGCAAGAGGCCAAATATGGATTTAATTTGAATTAGTTTCCTTTGACATGGTACATGTTGAGTGTTCATATTAAATAATTTAACATATTATTAATCATTATAATCACATAAAATTGAAAACAAACAAGGTTCTAGTTTTGGAAAAGAAATGTTTCTGGTGTATGTGGGGTTGCACAGTGGTACAGTGGTTAGCGCTGTTGCCTCACACTTCTGAGTCTCGACCATGATTCCATGTGCGTGGAGTTAGCATGTTCTGCATGTGCTGTCGTGAGGTTTCCTCTGGGAACTCCCCCCACACTCTAAAAACATGCTGACATTAATCAGAGTTACAAAACTGCTGCTAGGTGCAGATGTGTGAGTGAGTGGAATGTGAGTGTGCCCTGCAATGGGCTGGCCCCCCATCCTGGGCTGCTCAAAGCCTTTGGCCCATAGGCTCTGGACCCACAGCAACCTTGAAAAGGACAAGCGGTTACAGAGAATGGATGGATCTATGTTCAAGTTGTAATAACCTGAAACGTCAGTCTGACATCCAAATATTATACCGAAAAGTAGGAGAGTCAGGGGAGGTATTTGTCTCATCCCCCGACCACCCACCCTATAGGGTCATTAGTGACACCTTGTGTTACGGTAGGGAATGAGATCATAGTGAACTACGACAGGACAGATACCAGAATCGTGGGATTTATAGTGTCTTATTCAAATGCCTGAATAAATCACCAAATCAACACAAGCACAACAACAGAAAATCAAATCTTAACCATGGGTTACAGGAGGGAGAATGCAAACCCTCTTATATTCTTTGCGATGAATGTTTTTCTTCTTACATTTATTTGCTTTGTGTTTGAGACCACAGTAGGAAAGTCGGAGAACTCCACCACTTAGGATAGTGTCATTGGCAGCCTGACAGTTTGCTAATGTTGTTTTCTTTCTGGGGACACATGGAGGGGATGCACATGTCCCACAGAATTATGAGCACTTTGCATCAGGAAGGAAAAAGGGAAAAAGGCTCTTTTAGTGGGGAAGGAAAACAAAAGCCAAACCACACACCAGCTATATGTCCAAATGCTTTGCGGTGGACGCAAACAAGACACATAAGCGCAAAACCAGGAATAAGGGACAGGTGATGTGAATTAAGACGAAGGCTGATGGCCACCTAACAGATGGAAAGTCTCCTCCCACATCATGCTGCACAACATGGACAAAATTAACCACAATGCTCATAAAGACTATGCGGGCGTAAACGCTGATGTTTTTACAGTTGCGCTTGATGTAGAGGTTACATCAGCATCGCCAACAGGACCCAGCACAGATGGGCACAGGGCTAAATGAGCAAAACATCTCGCGAAAACCCGAAAGCACTAAAGTGCTCTTAGTGCATTTGACATGACATCACTCTGTTGCCATTGACTGAATGGAAAAGCACACAGTTCCCATGAAAAATAAAACATAAACATAAAATGCCTTGATTGAATTTTAAGCAAATGTAATTAAACCAACCTCAAGTCATTTGTATAAACGGCACTGCAAAAAGTAATAAGGAAAGACCACAAATAAATGCACTCAACAGTGCTCCACTCTCTGCTGCATTAAAAATAACACAGTGGGCTGTTTGGATCAAAAGGACAGATCGTTTCTTTCCTTGGAAGTACAGAGATTCAGTTTCTTGCTTGCAAACAGCTCAGATGTAAATAGTTAAGCTATATAATGGTGGGGAGGCCACACACAGCTGTGTATTGCGAGGAAGCTTGGGGCACTGGCATGGGGATGGTTTTATTCCGCGAACGCCAGGATCCCTGGCCAGATAAGTGACTGTGTTGAGGGTGAGTAGTCTTTAGTTGAGATCATGGGCCGTTCATTTCGCCACAGTTCTCTAGGATGTGCTGCCTAAATGATTCCACCCTGTATGCACAACGACGTGTGGAAGCTGCCAAGACATAGGCTGTGCTCATTCCTAAAGTGATTGACATTTGGCAGCTCTTTTCCTGGGAGGGGACGATTGGGGGTGTTATGTGGCTATGCCCAGTGGTTCCCCTTTTTCTGCACTGAGGTCCAGAAGGTACTAGTGATGAGGCAGAGCCTGAAAGTGTTGAGGCCTGAATCGGTTACCTCGGAGATGCTGAGAAAATCCTAGCGGTTCACGATTTCTTCCAGGGCTACTGAATATAACCAGGAACATGCAAAAGAGAAGAGGCTTAGCACATGAATCTAGGTCTATAACTATAGTGTCACAAACCAAGTATCGACAGCTGACAGAATATCAAGACAGCAACATATTTAATACATAATAATACACACATAACCATTACTTATGTATCAGTTAATGAACCGTGACAGCTTTTATCTCAAGTAGTGACTAAGTTTGTTCATGATTTGTACTTCAGTACTGAGTCATTATTTGCACCCCTCAAATAGTGTTACCAAATAATCTAATCTTTAAAATAATCACCCACAACTTATTTCCAGCAAAATTACCACATCTTGGAATTTTTAATTAATGCTAGCAAGCGATCAAGGAATCTAAATGCATTTCTTTAAGACAAACAAAACGTTGGTGGCGGCCAATTGTATTAAATCAGTACATGGATGCATTATAAACTGTTTGCTTGGACAGGAAACAGTTGTGCTCAATTTATTTTCTATAAAGAGAATGTTAAAGACAAAGATTAAGTAAAACATAAACTAAAAACCTCTTCTTATTTTTTAGCTTATTTTTAACCGAAGTCTTATTTAGCATGTATTTCTTATACGGACCACATTCACTGAAATGCACCAGGTGCAAAACTTGCACACCACATTTCAGCGCGCCACATTCAAAGAAGTTTGATCCGAGCATGCGCACAGCTAGTCTCTGATGCATTGTGGGATCGAGTGATACCGCCGAGCACACTTATAAATATGTGTGTTGAATAATAATACTGATAAACTTTATCGATTTTAAAGGTAGAACTGCGCAATAGTACCGCAGGATGCGTTTAAACCATGTTTTTTCCCCGCATTCTTGTTGCCGCTAACTTGAGATAAGGGTGAAAGTTGAAAGGTCAGGACGCGCGCCGGGGCGCGAAAGGTCACGGCTCGAGCGGGCCGGGGTTACGGTCCGCAGAAGTCGGGGGTTTGGCTGGATCTCCGTCTCACGACCGCGGACCGGGGAGTTCGGCGCTGGATTAAAGGCGGTTAAGGAAGGGAGCGCGGTGCTTAATCCGCCCGTGCGGCCGTCGCGGAGCGGGGCAGAGAGCTGCGTGCCAGATACACGCCGTCGCCTTTTGTCACCTCGGTGGCGATAAGGGGCATAAGCCATGGCCGAGAGACCGGAGGACCTGAATCTGCCCAACGCCGTCATAACGCGCATCATCAAGGAGGCGGTGAGGCGCCGCTTCGCTCCGCTCCGCTTCTTGCCGCGTTTTTAACACGATCGCGTCACTACGAATTATACATACGCTAAAAAGTACTAATAATCGCTTACCATCCATTTTTGTTAACGTTAGCTGGCCGTGGATGCGGATATTACTCCAGTCGTCTGTTACCGTGAGCCACTCGTATGTTATAGAATGTCCGCGAATCCTCGTGGAGCCGGCTCATGCGATATCAGGGTGTTATTCTGCCGACATAAGGGTGTAACTGAAGTCCAGGCTGAAATGCATCGGTGGGACATAAATGGTCACTGTGTCCTGAGTAGAATGAACATAGCTGTTACTCTGTGGCGTCCTGCTCCTGCAGCTGCCGGAGGGGGTGAATGTGTCCAAAGAGGCCAGGAAGGCCATTTCTCAGGCTGCCAGTGTCTTCGTGCTCTACGCCACTTCGTGGTAACTTTCCCGTCACCCAGCATCTTTGCAAAGCAAACTGACAAGGACTGTATGAACTGGCCTCATGCTTGGTGGTTTTCTTTTAATATCTCCCTCCTTCCCCTGCCTGGCATCAGTGCCAACAACTTTGCCATGAAGGCTAAGAGGAAAACCCTGAATGCAGGAGATGTGATGGCAGCCATGGAGGAGATGGAGTTTGAGCGGTTTCTCCAACCACTGAAGGAAGCTTTGGAAGGTGAGCTTGGACTTTGTGTTCGGGCTCGACATGAATATAGCTGTGCATTTTGTTGCTGGGCAAAAGCAATCCTACTCCTGAAACTAGTTTAGTTCCCCAATCTTTTACCTCTGCGCCCCCTGCTGGGGCCCTCGTGAACTGATCAGTGCTTATTCTTCCGGGCAGCCTACAAGAAGGGCCAGAAGGGGAAGAAGATGGCCTCTGAGCAGAAGCAGAGAGAGAAGGAGAAGAAGGCTGATGCAGAGAATGGCAAGGGAAAAGAGGAGGACAACGAGGATGAGGAAGAGCGTATGGATGAGGAACAAGAAGAGGAAGATGATGACGAAGATGAGGTGGAGAACTGAGGGTCGGTCGCTTGTCGATAGTCTACTGTATTTTTGAAGGACATTCACTTGTTATGGATGGTAATAACCACTAGTATGACCTACTGATTGGCAGTTCCAAATGAATAAGAAAGTCACCTGACCTTGGCCTTTCAGGAATGCTGCCTGGGTGAAAGAACTAGTAGGTTGGAAGGCAGCTTCTCTGTGTGGAGAACAGTTTGTGTCCCCCGGTGTGATGTGGTTGGGGTACAGAGATGAAAAGCAGCTGCCAAAACCTACATTTGAAATGGCAACTTTATGATGGGTGCTTTGAAAATGAATCTTAAAAGGGGCTTAGATCCACAAACTTTGTTTCCAGCCCAGTGGTAAAGGACCAAAACCCTCTGACTTGCTCATGTAGAACTGCCTTAACCTGGGGAATAGCTGGATTAAATGGTGTGTAACCTTTAGGATACAGCTCAGGGAACTCACTAAAAACAGGCTGGGAACAGTGTGAGGGGTTTCTAATGGCTCCATGGGGGCTGAATTACAGCATTAACTACACTCTAACAAAGGCAAATTATAAAATCTGAATTTTCAATCTATGGGTGCGGGGGTGGGCTTAACCAAACCAACAGAGCTGCATGTGACCAGTGGTCCATAGGAACTTTACCCATAACTTCCTTCAAGGTGCTTTTCTTAAATTTGTATATAGGACTAAATAAAGTTTGATACTTTTGGAAATGTGTGCTTTTCCCCCCTCTTATTTTGCAAAGACCTTACATCTGTTCCTAGTACTCAACCCAAATGCTCCACAGGACACAATCTGACAACTACAAAGGCTATAAAGCCAGCTTTATACAATGCTACGATGTTGGCAAGAGCACCCACCATTTAGACAGATGGGACAGAAACGCTAACAGGCATATGGACCACCTGCTTATACAACAGCTCCATTTCCATCTTAAATTTTCATGAAGGTCACCCATCAAAGCTTTAATTGCACACTAGCTAAATGTAATGGATTCTATTGCACCAGGAATCGGCAACCCTGATCCTGGAGTGCCGGCATCCAGCAAGTTTTTTTAATCACACCGGCTGAGTTACCACCTCCCTGAGATTAGGTGTGGTTCATCAGAGTCCAGGTAGGATGGGAAACCTGCTGGATCAGGGTTACCCATCCCTATACTACACCCTGAATCACTTCAACAGACTAACAATACCTGTTCACATGTTGCAGTGAGAACAAAGTGCTAGCAGCAATCCTTAGTTGGGCGTCCATTGGTAATGGTCTAGCGACACAGCAGGACCAGCATTCACTCAAAGCCAAACCCCAACACAAAGGAAGCAAAGCAAACTGTTCACAGGATCTTTATTTTCACACCCCTTCATTCCATCATGTTTACTCCTGCAATGAAAGAGGAATTGGCAGTCATACATATGCGCAAAAGCAAAGTGGCACAAAAGGACAGCCGAACCACGGCAAGGGCACTCACAGAAGGGCACTCCACTTTGCCACTGTTGATATCGTCAATGACATCATGGGGCGGGCGGCCGTCGATGGTACAGCCCACAGACTGTGCGGTGCCCAGGATCTCCTTGATTGTTCCTGCAGACAACGCCATGGTTTCGCTTCAGTCACAAACTATGGGTTTCTTTTTGGGTCCAACAGCTTGGCATTAATGACACCATCATGCGAAAGTGGTTTGGCCCAAAAGATCCATTTACACTATTTCTGCACATCTAGCCTACTGAAACAGCCAAGCAAGAAAACCTGGCTGAGGAAGAATTCCATTTAGACTTAGGACTTTAGTGGGTTGTATAAAGATGGGCAGTGGTGGCCTAATGGTTAGGTAAGCACACTTGTGGTTGCTGGTTCGATTCTCCAATCAGAAAGGTACCACCCTCAAACACTGCTCCCTGCTACTTCAGCTTCCCACTGATATCACGTGTTAAACACAGTACATTTCGATGATGTACTGTGTCAAAAATGACCATTAGTCTATTAGACTTTATGAACTAAAAAGTTAAGGAATTGAATTTATTTATGCATCTTTCTAATAATACCAAAGCACCATATCTTACCAGAAAGTTCCCTGGCGATGGAACGGGGCCTCATCTGGCGAGCGATGTTAACGATCTCGTCGAAAGTCACACTACCACTGTGCTTGACTGGGGACGAGAACCATAAGTGCTCAGTGGACATCCATCAGAATGGAGGACATAAAGGAAATTCTCCAAATAGATTAAAAACCATGACTTGGCAACATTTGACAATGCTAAGGCGGCCACGTTTAGGCCCCCAGAGCACCAGTGTTCCAGACCTTTTGGCACAGAGTTGCCCATCAGTTGGGGCAGCCCTGCTTCCTAGAGCTGGGTCTATCTAGGCCTCCACTGGAGCATACCAGTCACTCATACAGGCAGGTATAGTGGCGGGAGGTCTATTCTACCACTCAGGTGGTGCTGAAGTTACATTATGCAGATGTAGCCCAAGGAGTTCATAAGCAGCAATAGGAAAATGAACAGCACTCACTGTTCTTGACCTTCTTTCTGTCACGAGGAGGCTCCTTCAGGGCCTTGATGATCAGAGCCGACGCAGAGGGTACCACCTCGATCTGTTAAAGAACGCAGATCCATCAGTCAAACTGCAGTGGGAGGACGACCCACTTTAGACCCCGACACTGCGACCAAGCTCTCGAAGGGCATACCGCAGCCTGCCTGTTCTGGATGGTCAGCTTCACTGTGATCCTCAAGCCCTTCCAGTCACCGGTGGCCTTGGCGATGTCGTCACCCACTTTCTTGGGAGACTGGAAGGAACAGCACATTGTTCAGTTACCTCAACTAGATGTGTCAATCTGAGGATTAGAACGAAGACCGAGAGCTAAAAATCGAGGAGGTTCAACATCTCCTGGGTTGGTGGCTTGTTTCAGGTCTTTCGGCACAGAGCTGCCCACTGTTTTGAGCATCTCTGCTTCCTAGAGCTGAATCACTCTGTGTCCCCACTGGAATATACCACATCACTGGCACAGACCGGCATAGTGGCGGGGGACAACATCAGCTCATACCCCTTCCCTCACAACGATGCCATTACAGGCACACTTACCAGACCCAAGGGACCGATTTTGGGGGCCAGAGCTGAAGTGGCACCAACTTCTCCTCCTGTGCACCTCATGAACACTGCAGAACACATACAACACATTAAGTGACCTGAACGCTTTTCTCAAATATTATACCAGTGTATCCCAACCTGGCCCATGCTTTTTCTCCCTGACAGAGGGTGTAAAAATACAGACTATCTGCAGGTCCCAGTGGACCAGATTGGGAAATACTACTATACAATCCAAGTAGTTTTACATTACCAGCAGGAACACGAAACTCAAAAGGCCATTGTTGATCTTCAGATAATCAACTGGCATCAGGGGTGGTGTGCGGCTCAGTGGGCTAAATCTGTTTTGAGCCCAGGCAAAATAGCCACTTGTATATGGGACCTTGCAAACACCTGCATGTGTGCCCGTCTCTCCAAGTGGATTAATAAAATATCACTATTCTATCAGTTGACTTAACAAGGGAAAGTACAGCTCTCATATTATACAAAAAGAACTCACCCAATTCAAACAATCAGTTCACAAATATAAACACAAACTTTCCAAAAACCACTGACTGAGGCTTAAATATTGACCTAAAACACTATTTTGCTAAATCTACAAGAAATATACTGACCAACCTAAATGTGATCATTTCACATGACATCAAGCTGCCCAACAAACTGAACCAGTAACCACTGCACTGTACTTTTGCAATGAGCCGTTTAGTTATGCGTGTTCTAGCATAACATTACACCAAAATATAATCTCACGATGTATGACACGATAGAATTCTGATGCCGCCATATCTTAGAAAGTCCCAAGATCTCCATAATTTTAGCAGTGTGGCCGTTCGGAAATCAACCTTATGACCAGTTAATCTAAGCGAAGCGTAACCTTTCAAACTAGTTCTGAAACTCATCCTGACTGCTACATTCCACATTTAATAGGTAACACGGCTAATGAGTTTGTTACCCAATTAAGGCCTTGTTCACACATACACAGGTATTTTAAAACGTGTCACTTTTTCCTACGCATTTTGGCCACACGCAAATAGCATTTCCAGTCACTGAAAACGGGACTTTAGGAAAACTCTGTCCAGGGTGAACATTTTCATAAACTCCATCATCAACGTCAACATGTAGACAGGGAAGTGAGTTTTTGGCGTGTAACGTCAGTGTGCCAGTCACCATACACCGTTGTGTCACCTATTGGTTTGGCACGCGCACGGGGGATTCGCTTTTTCATGGAGTTTTTTTAAATAAATATCCCTGTATGTGTGGACAAAGCTTAAGTTATATCATGCATCAGTGCGTTTAAAACGATTAATCCAGTGTTTCTCAAATGAGGTCTCACCCTCCCTCAATACTGTGGTCCCCAAGACCTGGGTTGAGAGAAACCGGATCAAACTTATCTGGTGTGTCACCTGCCTTTAAAAACCTTTACATACCATTTGGTACATATTTACAGACTGCTGTATGCCATACATCAAATTCTCAACTATGACCAAGACCTTCAAGCACAAATTAAGCTTTAGTATACAGTGCTCCCTATAATGTGCGTTTTTTTTAATGATCAAGGCAGGTGTCCTCTCCACAGAGGCAATAATGCAACTCTATGAGCAAGTCCTTTTACACTGAGCTGCTGACTAGTATAATGTGAGCGTTATAGTCAAGCCCAAGTGTTGGTAATTAGTTACCTTCGCTGCCCACTTACCTTTCAGAGCACAGTACGCACGTGACCCGTAAATGTTATAGATCTTTCGGTTTATAGACTGGCCAGTAGTCACAAACCGCCGCAAAATGGCAGGCTATCGAGCCACATAAGATAGACTGGTAACTACAGTCTATCTTAGATCACGCTGGTGTGAAACCAGGCCGCTCTGCACCCACGTGGGGGGCCTCTGGAAGCAAAGCGGACGTCAGTCGGAGCTACTCGACCGCTCCGGACATGCGGGTCCCCCAGTGCAGCTCGGCATGCCTCCCTCCGCTAGGATGGTACGCGGCTTAGAAGCTACTAAAAGGCCTGCCGCCTTATGTTAGGCCCCAAGGTATCCGACAGAACTATTATTCAGGTACAGACACGCCGATTATCGCACGACACGCAAATAAAACCTGCCACCTCCATAATGCAATGCCCGTCGATTCATAGCCACCGTTAGCAGTTTTATTTATTAAATGCTAGACAAGCACCCGGTAGCTTATGCGTGAGATGACCGCAACATTAATCACACGTACCGACTTTAACTTCATTCGGGTCGAACTTGGGAGGCATGGTGTCGCTGCGTAAGTTGAGCTCAGATCAGCTTAGTAAGAAGGTGAGGGTGTCGGATGAGCCCGGATTCGGGACGACCGAAAAGAGTTGCACCTTCACCGCGCGTTCGGAAAAGAAAGGAAAGCGCTGCGGGCACGCGGCGCTATACGCGCTCGCAGGTATCGCGAGAATACAGGCGCCATCTTTTTTGTGGCACCTCGTCTATGGGGAGCATCCATGATGTGTGTGGCGCGGAGAGCCTCCAGACCCACCCCCTTCGAGCCGGGAACGTGTAATATCGCGGTGTCAACACTGAGAACGAAGAGGAACCCGGGTGGGGGAAATACATGGAAGTGTTTCTGGCGATCGTTCCGGGAACGTGAATTATAATCCATTCCCGACCCAATCGGACGACTCTGCGCGCTGGCCAAGCGGCGGGCCGGGGTGGTCGTATGCTGCTGGATTTGCGATTGTGTTATTTTTCGGGTCTTTGGCATCTGTCCGCCAGCCGAGAGCGGAAACGGGTAACGCGACATTGCTTACTTGGAATTAAAGGGAACAAACATGTGTGACACTTCGCGCCGGCCTCCTTCGTCTGCATGGAAACGCCATGTCACTTTTAGTTTTGCTACTGATCGTGAAGCTGCTGCTTCTTCTCTTGCTGGCCCTTATGTTATAGTCCGTCCTGCTGTAATAAATATTAGACTGTAATAAAAAACGGGGTGGTGATGCCCGGCGGGACAGGCGCCTTACGGGCTCGTTGTGGCGTTGTGGACGTGGCGTTATCATTTATTCATCACATCGGCCTGGGCTATCACCAGCATACTGCTTCGTTTCTTTAATGCCTTCATATTTTACCCCGTTTGAAGGCTTGCGTGGTTAAAGGGGAGTCAGTCTAAGCCGTGGCCGGTTATATAGCCCCGCTTTTAGGCTAAGGTGCAGCCTCCCAGACACCCATAGGGATTTGTGTCAGATAAAGGTACGTTGCCTGTTTGTTGAATATGTTAATATGTTCCGGTCTGCTCGTGTGACCCCCCCCACAGTGACACCCCCTCGGAGGAGAGGCGCCCGGGGGCCGGATCGCGGGGGTCGAGACGCTCCGGCACCTGCACGCCACCATGCCGCTGTTCTTCCGTAAGAAGAAGCCCAGCGATGATTCCAAAAAGCGGCTGGAGTATCAGCTGTGTCTGGTGAGACTCCCGAGCCGAAGGCGCTCCTGCCTGTAATTACATGTCAGATATCCATAGCAGCATTTCCCCCTGTCAAAAGCGTATTCTCGCTGGTCAGACATCCACACTCACACAGTCACTACCATCCGACTGGAAAACGTGATTTAACAGGCTGATGTATTTCGGAAGGCTTTCTAATGTGAACACCGTATGTGCTGTACACATTATATGACGTTAGCAAATTAAAAACGATAAAAATGTGTAAATAGTCAGGCACGACGTATTGGATACATCAAACTGTTATGGCTAGTAAGGTGACAAAGTTTACATTTGGGAAGTTACTCACGAAAGGCTAGTGATACTAGTGAGAACCATGGATAAATGCATGGATATATAAAAGAAACTGTGCTGGTAAAGCAGCACCTAAAACATAGTATATGGCGAAGTGTATCTGGAGTTTGGTGTAACCCTGCGTGTGTAGGCGGGGATCAGGACAAGTATATCACCCCTAGGGAGGCCCTGTCAAGAGGTTTTAGTACCACTGATATATACTGAGGTCTGGAGGGGCCATAGACAGTTTTTTTTCATGTGTGTTTGTGTGTGTATAAACACACATACATAGGAGTGCAGATCTTCACCTAGCAGGTCTATCAAATACTTTTTGGGTTATAGCTCTAACAGGATCAAATGTCTGAAACTACCCCTTTTGTGCTATCATTATTTGATGCTGCTTCAGTTTTGGGGAGATCTGTCTAAAAATTGTATCGCTTCCAGTCTGTTATTCCTACAATGATTATAGAGTACTTTTAGAGTTACTGTGTCCAAAAGACCAAGCGTCTTACGGGTGCCGTTTGCGCCTTGCCACACAGTGCTGCCGTTTCATTTTGGGGCAGTTCTTCAGAAAATGAAACCAGGCATAGATCTTCATCCATATAATATTTTGTGAATCAGCAATATGATTCTTCAAATACATTTTGACTCACAAGGTCAAATGCAGTCTGCTTTCACCCTGCCCTTTGACGCTACTAAGTGGCCTTGCTTCAGTTTTGGGGTGATCTGTCTCAAAATTTAAGCACTTCCATTCTGGACCCCATCCAGTCCCTCTGCAAAGTTTGGAAAGAATATCTGTCAGATGGTTATTGAATTATCATCCTAATGGAATCAAGTATTAAAAACTGCCCTTTTGGCTATCATTATGTGACGCTGGGGTGATCTGTCTCGAAATTTAATCAGTTTTTATTATTCTTTTAGTTTTTCACCCATGCAATGCCTGTGCAAAATTTGAAACAGACCCATCAAATGGTTTTTGAGTTATTAGGTTGCATATCAAAGTGTCAGTGGCAGTGGCCACGGCAGACTGAGACTAAAACCACATGTATTCTCCAAAGGCTGGGGAATACAATTAGCAGAATATACTTACATGTGACTTTTCTAGATAAACAGATGAACAGCAAGACATTAGTGTCATAGTTATTGGTTTTGGATACTGCACACAGAAAGCGACGGCAGTCTGTGTTTTTCCCCCCCGGATGGCCTCCCCTATTTAACCGCTTCCCCCACTGTGCCCCTTCCCGTGAAAATAATCTGGTTCGGCCTCCCCCGCCTGCCGACTTAATGGAGGCAGCTGATGTTACATCATAAACAAAACCGATCTCTCGCGTGGTGCAAAGGACTGAAGTGCTCTCTCTCTCTTTCTGAAGTCTAAAGAAGCTGGGGCTGACGATATCTTGGACATATCAGCCTGTGAGCTTACAGAGGTGAGCAGACCAACTGTGTAATATAGTAGACCATCCATTCTAAAGCAAGAATCATTGTGCGATATGTATTATTGCAAATAATAGATGTGGGTCAAGTTTCTACATCAAAAATGCATAGAGAATACCACAAAGGAAGAGTGTACTCGGTATCCTAGGCGTAAGATTGTGGTGCAGTGTTTGTAGATTGATGTTTACTTGATACTTACTACAAACCCATTGTCACGCCAGGGTTTCAGTTGTAAAGATAGTGTGTCATGTGGCTTGTTGTACAGAAGCATGTTTGATTCGTCAGTGTCGTTACCTTTTAGAGTTATGGCAGGTACATGTTTAATTCCCTGAATCAGGGGTATTTCTCAATATGCGTACTTGACCATACTTGTGTTCTCTTGTACCCATTTTAAGTCATCTTCCATTGCCATAGACTAGGGGTGGGCAATTCCGGTCCTGGAGGGCCGTGGTCCAGCACGTTTTGGCGATTTCTCTGCTCAGGAACACCTGGTTCACCTCACCAGTTAATTGTCAGGGTTCATTTAAACCTGACAGTTAACTAGTGAGGTGAACCAGGTGTTTCTGAGCAGGGAAATCACCAAAACGTGCTGGACCACGGCCCTCCATGACCTGAGTTGCCCACCCATGCCATAGACTGTAGACTAAGAACAAAAGTACAGAGCACATTCAAATCCCCAGATCTCGTCTCGATCTTGCAAGTTTGCAAGATTGGTCTTGCCAAGACCACAAGTACAATCTTTACATTCTTGATATTGAGAAACACCCCAGGTGTTTTAGTTTAGTAACCCTGTTGCCTCATTGGCTGGTTGTAGTAATGCAGATTAGGGTTAAAGGTCAGGTCCTCACCAGATATTGTTACTTTCCCTTCCGTCAGGTGCCTTCCACAGCCCTTTCGATATGTAAGGTCCTCCAAAAGAAGGTAAGATTAGTGGGCCCTGGACAGAGCTACAGGATTATGGGGTTAAAAGTGGTCCTCTTTGGCTCTTTAGATATTCATTTTCATAGTGTTTTTGTAAACTCCTGACACCATCTGCCTGTATGCAGGTCTTCATCCTCCATGGAAATGAGCTGAGGTCTCTCCTGCCCAAAGGATGCTCCATCACCTCGCTGGCCACCCTCAAGGTCCATGGGATCAAAACCCTTTTATTTACATTAAAGTTTCAGATGTTAGTATTCTGTTCAGTTTGAGCTGAGCAGTCCAAGGTGACTCGCATACCTTTGTACAAGCATTTGTATAGCTAGTTCAGGCTACAATAGCTAATCCTTCCTCCCGAGACACAAAACTTAACATTAAACTGGCAAACCATAAAGATATCTTCTGCTCTCCCTACATGTCAGACAGATGCTTCTTTCCTCAGCTAGATATTTTGTTTCACTGTGGCCTTATTCTCATTTGATAGGTCTGGTTAAGCACTAAAATAAATTGATTTGGCATGGTTCATACCAAATAATAAATCTACCGTAATGTAAGGGCCTTAAAGTCAGGACATTAGTCTCACGTGTAGTGTCTGTCTCCCTCAGGGTGTGTGGAGGTATTATTTATCACCTGTCCATCTTGATTTTCTTAGGTTCTGGACCTCCATGAGAACTACCTGACATCACTTCCAGAAGACATTGGGCAGCTGAACATGCTACAGGTCCGAACACAAACCCATCCGGTTCCATCAGCCAGAAAAGCGCTAGATAAGAGGAGGATCCTGGTGGCAGATGCTGCTTGGTTGTCATTGGAGATTCTCCCATTTCTCTTCCTAGGTGCTCAATGCTGAAAAGAACCAAATCAAGACACTCCCAGAGTCCATTGGAGATCTTCGCCTTCTGCAGACGCTTAACGTGAAGAGTAAGTGATGGATTGTCACGAGGCAGAGTCAGAATAACAGAAACTAGTAGCCGGTCATGTTGAGTTGAGTCCAGCAAGGAAGAAATCTTCTAGTGAGCCATCAGCTGTGAATTACTGCGGTGAATCGATGGATGAATGTCTTAATACACAAAAAGAGATGGTGATGTATCTTTTGAGCTTGATTTTTAGAACTGCCCCCTTCATGCTTGACCAGAAGCATCCGTAATGTAATCCCAAAGTTATGATTCTCCTGTTGTCATAAAATCACAGTGTACAATTTTCTTTGTGATATTACGTCTTCTGATTCTGACACTGTCACTCTCTTATGGTCAGACATTTTCAGGCTCATTTTATTTTATTTTTTGAGGATGGAGCTTTAGGTGGAGCACCTGGATCAGTTTAATCATTTCCTGTGAAGGAAGCTTGCAGCTCAGTGTGGATCATGGTAACCTGATTCGTGATCAGTGTTCAGGTCTGGCCCTCTGTGTGCAGGTAACCTCCTGAGTGAGCTGCCCTCCTCCGTGGGCCGTCTGTGTAGCCTACGCACACTGGACATCAGCGAGAACCAGGTGCAGGAGCTGCCCACGGCCCTGGCGCACATTAGGACCCTGGAGGTGAGTTTTAATGTCTGTGGGGCGGGGCTTCCACATTTTTAAAGTGAGAGCACTGGTAGTATTGCAGGGAAGCACCACCTTTTTCTAATGCACATGAGTTTAGTGTGATATATGTGTTCAGTAATTTAGTATGGCCCTTGAAGGATGGCCCCACCACCTAATGCGTAATTTACAAGTGACAGGAGGCCATTAGGCATGTCTTGTTTCTTTAAATATCTAGTAACTGTTAGTAAATATGTCCTGCTGACTTCAGTTACTTTCAGGATTCTGCTAACTGCCTAAGTAGGAAGCTACAGTTAAACACTTCTGAAAGGCACAACCTCAAGTTGTCCTTGGATTTTAACCGGCACATGTCAGGCTACATGAGACAGCCCGGTGCTCACGGCTCAGTCTCATTCTGTAAACGCTCAGCGAATTGTGAAAACTAAGCGGCGTAGATCCTGTGAGTCGTAAACAAACTGCCGTGTGTCCTGAACAGTGCCTCACGCTGGACGCCGCCCAGATGACGTTCCCGCCCGTGTCCATCTGCAGTGGGGGCACGGAAGACGTTCAGCGCTTCCTGTGTGCGGGTGAGGGTCTGGCGGGGCTGCTGAGCTGGCCGCCTCTGCTGACATGCCATGTTGGCGATGTAGCTCTCCTAAGCGAGGAGGATTATGGAGAATCGCTGTTCATCAGTCTGCCTGCTTCCTTGGTTGACTTGACATGACACATGTCTGTCTCTTTAGGAACAAACCTGCCTAGATTTGAACCATTGGGTAGCTTTTCAGTAGTGTTGTCAAAAGTATCTCAAGTACCGAAAGTATCAATTCTATCGTGTATAAAATGGTTTCAGTGCTAATTTTTTATAGTATCGATTGTACAGCCTGCACACCCAGACCACTGAGGCTTTTAAACTACCAAAGCGCATTCCCCACTAAGTACACAATTGCACATTATCACAATTACAGCTGCACTTTAATTTTATAATGCTTTGACAGACAATGCAATGCGAAGTTTCTTTAGATATAGTGGCATGAGTTTACAAAAGGTCGTAAAGTTGTTACTGCAAACAAAAATTGCAATTGAAATTTTACTGAGTTACTTTATTTAGTCGAAGTATAATAGGGTATGGAATTTCAGTAATTTTCTTGGTATTGTACCAAGTTTGAATTTTGGTATCGTGACAGCACTACTTTGCAGACATGGGTCTTAAATTTTTGGCATAAAGATTTGTGTACAGCTTGGTAGTCGCCTGGTAGTCAATTTCAGGTTAAAATGATTGTCCTCTTTGATCCGGGTCTGCTGTCTTATTGTGCGGGTCTCTTTAGTAGCTCTCCAACATCACCCCCTTCCAATGCTGTCTGTCTGCAGAGCTCAGTGTGGAGTACTGTCCCCCCTCTCAGTACCTCTTGCCGGTTCTGGAGAACGATAGGCCGCTGCCGGGAGAGGACTGCGTGGATGGGGAGCAGGACGCCTGGCAGGTGGGGGCTCAGGATCCTGTACAAATTCGAGGGGCCTGGGGATTTAACTAAGTTTCATCATTTCCATTTTTCTTCATTTATAGAATAAATTCCAGGACTATGCCAAGAGGAAGGTAGGCCTTCTATTACTTAATAACGACTGTCCTGACTCTGCATCTGCGGATATGATGCCGCCCATGTTCCGGAAGGTCTGATCTCTGACCCCTTCCTTCAGGAGCAGAAGCAGCAGGAGAAGCTGGAGTTCGAGCGGCGACTTGAGGAGGAACAGCGGGAGCATGCACAGCTCCTCCACCTCAACACCTTCCGCAGGGACGACGTCCTGCAGTCAGTCAGGCAGGTGAGCCCCGCCCAGCCCTGCTTGGCCCCACTCAGCTCTGCCTAACCACACCCATCTGTAAATGGCCCCACCCACTCTAACATGGCCACGCCCATCCCTTTCCAGCCCTGCCCTACATAGATTCCAAGAATAGAATATAATTATGAGAAGCTGCACTACTAATGAGACATATAGACTCCTACTCGCAATGTAATGAAATTTTATATTGCATTAAGTAGTTAAAATTCTCCAGTGAAATCTCCCATCTTAGATCAGCTGATTAAGGCATGTTGGTGCTGTGGTCCTCAGGAGCAGGAGCGGCTGGAGCAGGGCGTGTCCCAACAGCAGAGGGCACTGGAGGCCGAAAGGTTTCGCCTGCTGGGGCAGCTCAGGTTGGCAGAGAGCAGCCTCACCTGCCGCATTTCACACCTGCTGCAGGAGAACAAGAGGTGTGTATGTGTGTGTGTGCATGTCTGTGTGTGTCTGTGTGTGTGCTGTTGTGGTTTGTCTTCCCCGCCAAATGAGAATTCAGGAGCCGCTTGTGTAGAATTCTAAGTTCAGCCTTTATTGCGACCACATAGGTTACAATCAAGACCTGGACATAGGGAATGTGTGTCCATTATTGATTTACATTGATTCTTATGCATTTTCTTATCTTCTAATAATGACTGCGTCACTTAAGCATCATAGTTACTTTAGCCATTCACCATTGTTGTTGTTGTTGTCCCCTGATCCACACCCCTCTGTGATAAGTTTGCAGATCATATTTCTAAACCGCCCAGTCTTTCTGTTAAAAAATAATGGTGGCGTGAGAGTCTTTCCCATGTGATTTAAAATGGCCTTCTGTGCTTTCTTGGCCCAGG
>JAODKN010000114.1:19144915-19166864 GCA_026774425.1 Petrocephalus zakoni
AAGTACCCAGATGTCAAATATTTAAGACAATGGATATTGTAATTGTATTGTAGTGTTGGTTTGCATGAGTGAAGCAGAAATCTTCATCTCAGTTTCACCCAGTATTATCGCATAAATACTCAGTATCAGTATGTCCTAGGTATCAAAGCAACTATGTACCCAGTATCTTTAAGGATAAAGATAATTCAATGCAGATTTGCACCTCACCTAGAAAGAGAATCACCTGGAATGAAACCTGGATTCCAGAAAGACTGAGGAACAGGAGACATCAATGCCGACGGACAATTGATAATCGAAAAACCCAAGGAATACCAGAAGGAGGTCAACTTGTGCTTTATTGATTGCAAGCCTTTGATTGTGTTGACCAAGTCAGATGCGGGAAAGGGTGTACCTGAGCATCTCATTGTCTTTATGAAGAATCTATGCCCTGTCTATACAATCCATACACAGACAGAGAGGACTATGCAGACACAGATTGGTAACGGAATTAGACAAAGATGCATACTACTACTCATTATATATATATATATATATAACGAGAGAAGCTGGTCTGGAAGAAGCCGAATGTTGACATGAGATTGGAGGGAGACCTACTAGCAACCATTAGCAACAAAGATCATGACTTTGGGATTATCAGCAGCTGGTAATGATGATGGTGAAGATATAGAGCGTCTGCCTCCTTGGAACAATTATCAACAACAAAGGATCCAGAAGTGAAGAAATGCTCTGCGGACCAGCAGCTGGCACCGGTGCGATGAACCACTTTTGAAAGCCATCAAAAGGACTGATGTATCTCTAAGAACAAAGATCAGAATTGCTAAGAATATGATGTCTTCATGTCACTCCTCATGGAACTGAGAGCTGGACAATGAAAGAGGAGGAGAGGAAAATGCCTTTGAACCTTGGTGTTGGAGAAGACTTAGGAAGACTTAGGAAGCCCAAGGAGCTCAAAGAAAATCACCAAGGGGGTTCTCTAGCAAATCAATCCTGAACTTCTTCTCAAAACGCAAATGACCACATATATGCCTTGTTTTGGGCATATAAGGGAAAATAGGGGTTTTTCTAATTTCCACTCTATATTGTTTTTCATTAAAGAAATAATCTCATGGTCATTTTCAGGATTCTGGGTTACTCTCAGTTAGCGTAATGACCAATAAGTACACAGTACAACACTACAGAGAAGCCAGCAGAGGTTGATTACAGTTAATAAAATGAGCACCATAACATTGATGAGATATGAATATTTATGTATCCATGTTCTAACTGCTGGGTTCACAGGGGGCCTGGAGCCTGTCCAAGGCAGCACAAGCCACGAGGCACAAGGTTGGGGTACACCATGAATGTCCATTGCTAGGCACGTATAAAAAGCAAAGTCGTACTCCAAGGAAAATTTTGAGTAATCAAATAGCCTATCTGCATGTCTATATTTTACGGAATTGTGATGATTCTTGGAATAGAAATACAAAATGTGTATTATGGTTTAGCAACACCTAGATAGACATTTGGCAGTACATTGTTAACAATTTCTTTTGCTTTTGCGAGAGAATACAAAACTTTAAAAAATATATGTTTTCCAGCTGTGTGCCCAATGTAACTTTCCGGTGGTAGTCAAAATACTAAGAATAAGACTTATAGAAAATAACTTAAACACCAGGAACTAGCAAAATGACTGAGCAATGAAAGTTAATTTCTAGATGCAAATTCTTACAGGCACCTCAGACTAGCAGGTGTCACATAGGAGTAGGACTGTCTCTGATGTAAAATAATTATCAAGGTGGCAAATGCACAGGGGTCAGTAGCTGACAGTACAGAAGTTCAGGTCCCAGACAGAAGGTCAGATCACAGCAGAATGTACACTTGTACCTTGTTTTCCAAAGCATTTCACCCTCTGACATCACAGTTAATAATAATAATTTTATTTATATAGCGCCTTTCTCAAACTCAAGGACGCTTTATACTGCAAACAATAAAACAAAAAGAAAAAAAAATGCACATACATCCTCAACAAAACACAGACACCGAGAATGTTATGTACTAGTAGCTATGTTATAGCATTCACAGAATAAATGAGCTTTTAATTGATGTTTGAAAATGTTAATAGACTGTATCTCTCGCAGACTGTGAGGAAGTGTATTTCAGAGTTTAGGTGCTGTCACACAGAAAGTCCTGCCACCTGTAGAGGATACTCTGAATTTAGGAACAGTAAGGAGGTTGGAACTTGGCGATCTGGAGGGGCTGGAGTGTAAGGGGTGAAGTGTAAGGTGAAAGAAGGACAGCCAGAGAGTGAGGGGCAACTCCATGGAGAGCTTTGTAGGTACTTAGTAAAATTGATTATATATATTTGATTCTATACCTGACAGGCAACCAATGTAAATCATGAGGAACAGGAGTGAGGTGGGTGGATCTTCTCCTATATGTTAGTAAACGGGCAGCAGAGTTAGAATGAGAAGATTATGGACAGACTACGCTTTCATATAGTATCGGTTACTATGTTAACACTGGTACTACTGTATTCCTGATGCTCTTCTTTTTCAAACAGAATTCTTATACAATAATTTGACTCCTTTCAAACCCTCAATTTCCCATGAACCCTTGGTACTACAAAGAGGTAAAGCATATGCTGCATTCCATTTACCTCGGAGGTCGGAAGTGGGAGCTGGGAATGACGTCACACCCGAATTAACCGCGTTCCCGTGAAGCAAGTCGGAAAGCCATTTAGCGATGCCAGGGACTACAGTACCTTAAATCTGACAGGTTATCCGGCTAAGTGAGAAATCCTGCTTTCCGAATCAGGCCCCAATATCACACAGTATTTTGTGCATAAAAACACCCTACACCTGTCCACAGGTAGTGGTTGGACAATTTAGTGTGTATGACCGATTTAATGAGCCCCAAAAGACGCGCGCTAATAAGTAGCACAAAACTACAACAACTCCTGTTGATTAAAGGGCGCAGCCATCTTGAATTCTGAAGTCGGAGTTGTGTCGATTCCTCCGAGTTCACAACTTGTAAATTCGACTTTGGTGGGCGTTCCAGTTGCAACTTCCGGCTGGGAACTTGGAATTTACGAGTCACAAGTATAAATGGAACGGAGCAGTAGCCTGGATGATGGTGAAGTGTTCATTAAGAAATGCAGTAAACTTCCAAACCTAAAATGCATATTTTATTCCATATAAAAAAGTGGTCTTCATGGTTGTGTTTATTTGCATGTTCCATCTGTATTGTTTCATTAGTTAGGCTAATTGGCATCTCAAAATGTCCCATACAACATGTATGTATGTTCCCTACAATGGACTGGGATCTTGTCCAGGGTGTGTCTCATGCCAGTGCTGTCTGGGATATGCTCCACGCATCTAGGGACCCTGAGCAGGATAAGCGGCTAGAGAATGGTAAAAATCCCTTCAAAAAAAAAAAAAGATAGATACAAACCTGCTTCAGTGGACATCCTTGTAAGTGAAAATGGAAGTCTTAGAATTCACTTAAGAGAAAAGCATTCCAGGCTAACGAGCAGCACGTAACATTATGCCAGTATCATTAACGGCCCGTTAGCCGACGGGTCGCCATGCCGACGAGATGCGAGACACGTCACGTCTGAGGTCCCCGATTCTACCGGCCTTGCGATCTGGGATCCTGGGCCACATATTGTGTTCGCTGACAGCCTGACACCTCCAGGCCTGACAGTCTATGGGTGGGCGGGTGGGGGGGGGGTGATGACCTTAAGGAGCAAGGGTCAGGAGTAAAGAGCGCACAGATGTGACTGACACACTCGAGCTCTCCTTACACCATGTGCTGATTTACACGATCATTCTCCAATCACTGTGAAAATACATAATATACACACATGTAAAGCTGCATGTACAGACATAAAGACACAGAGGCATGCAAAAATACATAGTCAGTGAAACAAACATACAGAATAACACAAATGTAGACAGACTCAAAAGTCTACATATGCACAGATATACACATAGACAGACATATATACACAAAATCATACAGATACATAAATACTCTGTCACCTAACTCCTTCGATAAACAAGTGCCAACCCCCCGAACCCGCCGACTGCTCCCTCTTTCCTAGTAATTATCATATATTATATATTGAGGAATTTGCATATATGTTTGTGTACACACATATGCTCTAAATATGCTGCTTTCCATGGGAAACACACAGCAGGTGAAGTGAGACCACAATTCCACCACCTCTCCATTAGCAGCCCCTGGAAAACCTAACCCCCCCACCCACCCACCATTACAAGGTAGGACACCCCCATACTCACTCTGAGCAGAGGCAGCTGTAGACAACATAGTAGTGAAGTAGTGAAAATGAGAGTTCTGCTCTGTGGAGGACATCTAAATCTCAGGCCCACATAACCTCATATCTGGCTCTAAAAGCACTTTTTCACTGCAAAAGAGAACCGAGCCATACCTGAGCCGTACCGCACATTGGCAGTTTTCCATTGTAAAGTATGCGAGCCGTACCTGAGCCGTACCGCACATTGGCAGTTTTCCATTGTAAAGTATGCGCGCCATACCCGAGCCGCACCCACGCTGACACGGACCTGTTTACCAACCGAGCTGGTTGCGTCACCACCATCTGATTGGTCGCAATGTACAGTACAGAGACACTAGTGCTCTGTGCTTGGATTATCTGAAGGATAGTAGCATCGCACAGAGTATCACACATAAAAAAGCACTATAGAACAGCGAAACGGAAGGTATTCTAAATGTAAATTTACGTAAGAAGATGCTAACTACGCTAGCAATTGATGCTAAAATAACATGGTTATTTTTGAGAATTGCCATAGATGTGCTAGAAAATTATGAGCTATATGTCGCTCTTCAAACCCGGCAAGGCCTTTACCAAGCCGACCCGTCTGTGGTGGAAAACCTGAGCGAGCTGCACCATATTGTAACTAGTCTCCGTGGTACGGCTCAAGTGGGGCCCGGTTCCCGCGTGCCAGTGGAAAGGCTCCATAAGGTGCCGCCCTGAGCTTTGGCGCTGCTGCTCCCACCACGGCAGATCACCAAGCCCTCCAGTCCTCATGCTCCATGCCCCTTCTCCTGCTTTTCATTGTCTCTATGCTGATGCAGTTTGCCCCCACTACCCCCCTGCCTTACGACCGCCCACTTCCGATGTCCCTGACCTTTGACCCCCTGTCACCCTCACCCCCGAGTACGATGACGCCGCGGACCAACCGCATCTTTGGTGAGGAGTCCCCTGCTGCTTCCTTTAGCTGTTGACACGGTTACTCTTATATTACAGATTTTTGAATAAGTGATAAAGTAGATTTAAAGATCGGGTGAATCTAAAAAGTGGTGGAAAAGGCTGAATCCTAATCGGGCTGGAATGGAAAGCAGAATGGATGGGTTCCTACAAGGCCTCGATGAGCGTGAGCAACCTGGGTTCCCCTGCTGAAAGAAGCTTGCTGGTTGTGTGTGCATTTTTTTGCACCTGTCTGTGCTCCGCAACAAATCAAATGCTACGACACAATTTATGTCCTCTTTGTCCTGATTGGCCTGGATTGAATGCACCATCTAAATAGCATGCTATGTTGCATTTCTTATATGGTATTGCTGGTTGTATTTTATAATCTTATGTTTATACAGCCAAATGATTTCAGGGGAAGTTTGGGTCAGTTTAATAAGTGTATTGATGTTTTTGTTGATGCTGATGTTGAGATGTTGAGGTCATAAGTCCAGTGTTCATAATCTGACAACAATTACCCAGCCATCAGCTCTCACAACGCCAGAAGGGACCCCCAGTAAGTTCCCCCACCCCACCCCAGGGAGGAACCCCCCCCCCCAGAGTAGAACCTGCTGTCACAAGGCCACCAGTCCTGGTTCTAGGCCACATGGGTTTTCCCTTCCAAATCATGGGCCGGTACATAACCGACTTACTGTGTGCGGTGGTAGAATATGGGCACCACTGTTTACAGGGTACACTGAGAGACACTCACACACCTTAGGAGCTAATTCCAGCATCTTCCCCCCCTTTCCCCTGCAAACACTCCCTCCACTCACTGCCCTGTCTACCGAATCTCCATCCCAGTGAAATCCCAGGGCCTGCCTGCGAAGGAGCCTCAGAAGCCGGGTATGCATTAATCACCGGCGAACTCAGCCTCAGAAGTTCAGGCTGAAGCGGTATGGAGGCAACTTTAATTAGTGTTTAAGAGAGGCGAAGCACACACACGTGCCTGCTCGCTCGCACGCACACACACGCTCTGCTCTGTGAGAGGCGCTCTGGAGCAGCGGGGCCCACGGCCTTCATTACCATGAATATTCACGGATGGCAGAATGATCCTCTGTTCACGAGCCTCCATGTGCAGGTCTGTACAAGTGAGCTGGGGCGTCATGCTTCGTCGCAAAGGAGGGGCATGGGGAATCGACGGAAAAATGGGGGCGGGGTCCTGGTTTCTCATAGGGTGCTTTGGGGATTCGACGGAAAAATGGGGGTGGGGTCCTGGCTTTTCTACTTCCTGCCTCACCTGCCGCAAGGTCAGCAGTAACAGTGCAGTAGCAGTGGTCGTTGAGGGCCTGACAGGTGACAACTGGCACCTGAAACACTAGGGGGGGGCGGTGCTCACATATCACTTAACACTTATTAATGAACACATTTAAGATGCGTGACCCAATACAGAAACTTGCATACCCACTAACTCTGAAACCAGATTTGCTAACCTACCAAAATACAGTTTGATTGTACATGTGCAATAACAATAAAAAATATTCTATTCTGTTCTATTCTATTCTATAGTGACCATTTCCCACCTGTTTCAAAGAAGTTATCATCATTATTATATTATAATCATTCATTATTCCATTTTCTGGTGTTTAATGGTTTGGTAAATATTTCTGTACGCAAGTTCAAAACATCTATTTGTACAAGTTATTTACTAGTATCCTATATCAGAAATAAAAGAACAGTGTGGGACCAGGAAATGTGGACTTGCTAGTGAGTTCCTTAACCACTATTGTGAACTCTGTGGGCTCTTCTGCAGTCACCTTGAGAATGAGAGAAATCACAATGCAAGTAAAATCTACAGCAGCTTGAATGATGCATCTGTTATTCATCCGGATAGTTATGACTAAGGGTGAGACGTTACACACCATGACTTTGTGCCAGGAAGACCTTGACCACATTGCGTAATTCATTTGGTTAAACGCCATTAGGTAAAGCCAGGACCCCCCCCCCCACACCCCAGGAATCAAATCCTTAACCATCTAGTCCAGAAGGATGAGAAGGGGGAGAGGAGATGATGTAATTTGCATCACTTTCCGCTGGAATGTCATTGTGAGAAACATCAGTCTGCTCAGTGCTCTCAGAGTCCGCGGCTTCAGTATCAACCGGGGTCACAAGCATCTTTAGTGGGACAACAGAGATAAGCAGGAGAGATGTAGCAAAAACAATCTGTTCCACCGGAACATCGACTTAATCAGCGGCGACACTCGCGCCCGTGCATGAAAAAGGCCAAAAAACAGGAGGTATTGTAATTCGCTCCACATCCTTACAGGGAGCAGAAATGAGAGGTAGTTAAATTGATGATGGTGGTTATACATTAATGAGACTGGAGCGCGTGAGAGACGGCTGGGAATTCAGGAGCTGTGTGTGGCGGATGGAGTGGGGGGAGGGTTACTGTGGCCTCGAGCCTGGCGCCAAAACACCACTCAGGTAATGGGAGGGGCCAAAGAGGCGCCCTACCTCACCCCGTGTCCCGGCTGGTGGAAAAACCGAGGCAGACTAAACCCTCCCCAACAATGAACTGGGGGTGGGGGGGGGGGGTCGGATTACCTTCACCCCAGGTAATCGAGCTGAGCGTGCCGTTGCAAATCCACAATGCAGTTCGGGAACCGAATCACCTGCTCTCCCCTTCGCCAGCGCCTGGAACGTTCTCTAATTCTGATGGATTGTGACACATCCAGATTCACACCTTCCTGGGGAAAATAAATAAATAAATAATAAAAATTATATATATATAAAAAATAAAGAGTGGCAAGAATCTAGCGAGTCGCTATCTATAAATTTTAAATAAGCCTTTACGACAGCAGACAGAACGCCCCCAAAAGCAAGCCTCCTTTATTTCAATATTAAAAATGGCAGCCACATTGAATCGTTATGGAGACACCGGCCCCATTTCTTCAACAACCCCCCAAACCTGTTTCCTCTCCGTCTCTCTCTCTCTCTCTCCATCTCTCCCTCCCTCCCTCTCTCCCTCTCTGGGCTCGCCGAGGAATCTGCATAATTTCCACCGGCGTATTCCGATGTATGCGCGTGAATAATGAGGCCGGCTGGAGCACCGCGAGAGCCTGCCACTGTTCATTACCGCGAGGTGCAGCCAAGACGGGGGCCTCAGCGGGGCAGCTCATTAGCTATTCCTCCGCAGCGCTGGATCGCTGCAATTCCACTGTGCCGCCACGGTTGCGTGGGGGCGCCCTTTCTCGGACAGCGGTAGAGTTTAAGCAAACCAAGGACCTCCGCTTCGAAATCAGCAGCATATGATGGGTGGGGTTGCTCCTTATTTGGCCCTACCCTCAGCTGGTCCTTACAACAGGCTGCAGCTTCATGTTGTTTGGCTCGTTTTTAAGCATTTTGCATTCAAGACACTTCATTTTCTTCAAAAGAAGAAAATATCACTGTTTGAGCAAGACTGATGAAATCCATCCATCCATCCATTTACTGAAACCTCTTGTCCTATTTAGGGTCACGGGGGGTCCAGACCCAGAGGCTATGGGCACAAGGTAGAGAACAACCTAGGATGGAGCACCTATGGCAGGGGACACTCACACACCAGTCACCCACACATGCACACCTACCGGCGATTTGGTCGACTGATGGACTGTGAAGATGAAATGATAGGGTGATGGTGAGGGTTCCATCAATGCATTCACTGAAGGAGGGCCCACATTCAACTACAATTGCTCTGTCACCATTTTACAAATAGAAGAGTTCACTAGGGGACAGGACCATGTCCTCACCAATCCAAAGTCTTCCAGTCCACGCCTACAAGTATGCCTGATGCTTCCATTACAACTCCTACAACTGACCACTGTGCGTCACTATGGTAACCCTACTGCAGTAACCCACCTTGCTAGGCTACGCTGTCTGCTGAATTCACAGTACCTCAACAGAGTGCACAGAAGAGTCAGATCTTTTCTGTGAAACCCATTGTCCTCCCCAGGGGTGCCAATGCTGTTGAAATTATTAACACAGCAATAATGTGAATTTAGCATTAAAAGACAAACTAGATGACAACTGGAAACCTCAATGATTAATATTCATTCCTTTTGGGCACTAAAATGCTACGTAGTAAATGAAATACTGAAGGACTTAAGACACCAAGGCTGATCTGTCTATTCAAGGTGTCTTAAAACATATTTAAAATTAGCCAGAGAACTATCCTCAAACATTGTGCAAGGGTAGTTTAAATATCAACCTGCAAAAGACCAGAATACCTCAGAAGGGCTAAGAAATATTTGTTTCTGTTATTTTTTAAAAATGAGGTTCGGGCCATAGCCAAAAAACCTTAGTGATCTTCTCTCTCTGAGGCTCACATGAGATCATGATGCTTATTTGGTTTGATTTGGTCCAAAGTCAATAGCATCAAGTTTCTATTCTGTCATTAAAAGGAACTCTCCATGTTATTTATGACATTCATAGGAACAATTAGCAGAAAAGATGTAAATGTGCAGGAACTGTGCAGGAATTTTTAACTCAAAGCTAAGAGCTTGAACCATCTTTTAAACAACAGTCTGAACATACCAGTCCAGCTCTTCCTAGCTGAGAAGGAATGACACCCAAGCTTATCTGAAACTTCCATCAGAAGGAGCACCTGGTGGCTAGGGGAGAGCTGTCCTGCAGAAGCTCCACCCTTCCGCCTTTTTTGGCTTCTTTGAAAGATGCCGAGGTTGCCTGCCTGGGAGGTCTTACAAAAGTCCTACAAAAACCCAGCCTGGAGGTTGTGCAGCTTGGAGACTCTCTTGCTCTTTAGTATTCGACGTCTCGGAGCCTGTCCCCACTATGACTTAGCCCTCCCCTGGGGATGTGTCAAGACCCCCCATTATTTGTTTGTTTTGGGCCTTTGCAGCCTTGCCTGCCCATTGCTGACAGATGGTGTAAGAGGATCACAGTTGTCCATTGTTCCCTGAACATTGTCTGCCCAAGCATTGGAGCATCAAACTTCCTGCTTTGTGCCCAGCGTACCGGACGGACTCGCTGGCTACCAAGGCTAAAGCTAAAATGAAGAAAAGCTTGCAGTTCATTCTATCAACCGGGCTAGAGGGCAAACTAGATGGACAGCGTCAATTGCTATCAGTTTTAAAATAGCAATAGCTATTATTATCGCTATAGCTGACAGGAGACCGCGTTGGTATATCCTCTTGTTGCTCTACAGCGCTACACCAGGAAATGTCAGAGTCAATGTTAGCGGTAGACAATACCCATACCCAAGAGCACAACTTTGGGTTGAGCATTGGGGAGGGGGGCGTTGAGGGGTCCATCCATTTAGGGGGTCCAGGGGGTTGTATAGCCTGGTTTTGATTATGGGGGGGGGGGTTCAGCTCTTAATTTTTGCCTATGCCTGTACCACGTAGGTGCTACAGAGGACAAAGAGATCTTCCCCGAAACTGGTATGGAGTGACGGTTCGAGCACTCACAGCACACCAGGCAAACTAAACGCCCTTTTGAGGGGATTTCGCAATTATTGCGCGCGTCGCACGCAGACTACACCGACAGGGACATTAATGCATGCTCGGTATATGATCGATACACCCCTTGTGGAGGTGTGAGTGATTACTGAGGTTCCCATCGCTGCATCCCTGTTGAAATAGTATGTTTAAATGTCCATTATTAACTGATCCCTACTGTGCAAATGCAACTCAGGGCCGTCCACAGGCTACACACAGACTGAGGATTTGCCGGCTCCCTCTTTTTTTCCGGCACGCCCCTTTTTCACGTCCCTGTCTCCCCATTTCGCTGCTTTTTGGTTCCCCGAGCCTCTTCCTGTGTGCCTCTCTCCTTCTCACTCACTCCCTCCCTCTTTTTTTCCCCCGGATTTTGCACCAGCTCCTTCGCTTACTGTCTCTCTCTCTCTCTCTCTCTCTCCGCTGTTGTCAGCAAGTGTGGAGAACCAGGAGACCCGTGGGAACGTAACCATGGCAACGCCTGCCACTCAATCCCATCTCGGATGCAAATGACCTCGAATTTTATTAGCGAGCAATTTCCAGCGATCTCCATATTTCCTGCTTCTTTCGGCTCTTCATAGCAGCCCTCATTATTCTCATATTCCTCTGGATATCCTGAATTTATTTTAACCCAAATGAGCGCAATATCATGCAATCTACATGCTTTTTATATATTTATTACTTTCCCATTTTAAATAAATGAAAAACTCTCTGCAGGTGATCAGGATCCCATTGGTGATGTACGGTTCTTGCGTGTATAAAAGGTTGTTGGTTTCAGAAGTGTTTTGAAGTCACGAACACACACTCATCTGACAGTAAATAAATAACGCTGATGTCTTAGAAAAACACATTTATCGTTTTAAATGCTCTCCAAATTATGTTTAAGAAGCTTAATCGGACTGATTATCACCAGAGAAACAGTCTTTGCAAAAATACAGCGTCTTTCCTTTGTCCTGACTAGCCTCACTCACCCGATGCCCATAGCCCTACACAGGCATTCGCTCCACACCAAATACCATTCATAGCCATTGGTGAAAACCTAAATGTGATCTAGTTACTTAGTCCCACTCTCCTCAGCCTTTACCGATTTAAACTAGTGTTTTCCAACCCAGTCCTCAGGAGCCCATAGACAGTCCAGATTTTTGCTCCCTGCCAGACAGTCCACATTTTTGCACCCTCCCAGCTACCTGCCAGAGAGTCGACATTTTTGCTCCCACCCAGCAAAAACACAGACTGTCTGTGGGTCCCCGAGGACTGGATTGCGAAACACTGTATTACACCATAGCCTCATACCTACTAGCTTCACTTCTCACAGCTTTTAGCTGCATCAAATATAGCACCAGAACCTATAGCATATAGACTCAAAGCCACTAGCCTTGGTCTTCATAGCCTTTAGCCTTTTAGACCTTAGTTCCACGACCCATAGCATTTAGTACCATAGCCATTAGCTTTACTCTCTATATCTTTTAGCCTATTAGCCTTACCCCCTACAGCACGTAATCCTATAGTAACCACCCCCACTTACCTGAGCCCTTATTCACACTTTTGACATCCCTTAGCTCCATAGCCCTACTCATACCAACCCTATAGCAGCCAGCAGCCAAGCCTCTATCTCCATAACATTCAGTTCACTTTCACTCTCAGTGGCTGCTACCTTCACTTTTGATATATTTCAGTAGAGCCTAGTCCCCCAAGTCCTCACATCTCCATACCTATCAGGAGCATTCCCACAGCCTGGTTAAGACCCAGCCTTGTCCAATACTGACACTTAGCTTTTCAGATTACCAAACTAGAACTTCTGCTTTCTGTTGTATGGCGTTGATGACCTCCTAGATCTCCTTCTCCCAGGAAAAACAAACCTGAAAGGCTTCAACGTGGCGTAAAATGTAATGCAATGGTTCTGTTCAGCAAATCTTTATTTTGAAGATATACGAGCAAGTATGTCTGAGTGACAGTATGGTCTGAAACAAATGACTGCATCAAGAGTAACATAAATAAAACCTTCTAGCCTTCACAGCCATTACATACAACAGGGTCCTGACCCTGCACTTATTCAGCCTGCTTTCTAATGTGTGGTTCCTCTGGATCTCAGCCGTATCATATTATAAAGGCAGCAGAACTTCCAAACATCCCCCAGGTAACCAGATCTGGTCTTCAGACCCACCTCTGAAATGGGTGGGGGGGGAACTATGGTTAGGAGAACGCAGTGATTTTCAGCAGGAAATACTGGTATGCGCAAAAATGTACATGCCATTTTTATGCCATGCTTTTCTGATCCTAACACTAACTTCACCCATAATTTGACCCTTAATATCCATTAATCTGGCAGAACTTCCTTCCAAAATTAGCTTTCAGATTTTGGCAATCACTGGTCGCTCTGTTTGAACCTGAAATCTTCCCTGCGTACCTCCATCGTCTTCCCTTGGATAAGGTAACTAACTAAACATCAGGTTTAGTTATATATATAACAAATGAACTAGGTAGCATGTTAATTGGTTTAAAAGTTTAAACCAATTAAAAAAGAAGAAAAAAAAGGTGATTCTGCTAATCATTTCTTTATGTTGGATTACATATCCTGTGGAATAAAACATACATATGATATTCCAGCACCGGGCACATAAGCCATAGGCATGGGGGGCTGAGAAGTGGGGGCTATAGCTAAGAGACAGCTGGCTTAGCTAAATGTCTGCCTTTATTTTGGTTTATTCCTTTTCCTCATTTTCTCTGTTCATTCTCCCTTCATTACAGTCACCCTATTTTATATACCGTAGCTGTGTATTAATCTAAACGACACGGATGATGCCCCAAAACAGAAACTATCCCACTTCTCAGAGACGTAACAGAAAGAAACTAACCCATACCTAGTTGGGGGGCGCCCTCTAATAACTAGGGAGCTCAAATAATTTTCATCATGCTTTCAATAAACACTTATTAGTTCCATCTTCATTTTCTCCCAGTTGTTTATACACACCATTAGCGAAGAAGACCCAACTAGCTGACCATTGGTATTTTATATTTAGTCATAATCGTAACGTAAGAAAATGCACCCGCTGCAGACTGTTGATAAGAGGATTAAATACATTGTAAGAGTTATCATTTGAATTATTTGATTTCAGTTTCCGCCGGCGGCACATCAGTGCGTGGGCCAATGAGAAGGCAGAAGTGGGATAAACAACTTCATTCACTGTTACTAGGTGCTTCCATACCGAAGTTCCAGAACCTGGTCCCGGTTTACAAGTCCCTGGGTCATCTCGAGCTGGAACTTTTGTAACTCCTGGCCACTTTCGTGTGTCGCTTTCACAATGAAAACTGGGACCTTTATGTTAAATTATCATGGACAAAGAAAGTTCCCAGGTTAAACATCACACATAACTACATAGGGAACTACACCGCCATGCCAGAACAATGAAGGATGAATAAGCCGTTTTGTTAGTTACTTTTAGTTATTTGGGGGATTGGTCACAATCAAAATGGGACACAGACTTTTATCTATATTTTACCTCCGTGACATGCTTATGATTCCTATTATCTGGTCAGCAGATCGGTCTTTCGTTGTAACATTATCCTGCTAATAAGTGCTGGCAATCGGCATCTGCAGTATTAGACAAAACAGTATTGGTTAGCGATCGAATTTTCCGATGTACAAAACTTCCAGGCCTGCACTGGTGCTTGTGGTCATCCATTGAGAAAATTGTCTCTGTAAGCACCTCCCCACTGGTTCCTGCTTGAATGAAAATTATTTGGATTGGAGTAGGTACTACAACAGGGTTCTGGAACTGCCTGAGAGGAACTACAATTGGGCCGAGTTCCTGCAGCGTGAACACGACAAAAGTCCTCGATTCTGGAAAAAGGTTCTGGCGATGTGAAAGCCCCTCCTGATGGCCCACTGCAGCTGATCCCCTTCCAACCACCGTTGCTGAACTGGGTTCGTTGTTCTGGAATTTGAACTGACTGCAATGGCTGCATTTTTTCAGATGGGTTAATTTTCACGCAACATGAAATCAGAAAATCCTCATACAGCACCCACAGAAAGATAAACACAAGCAAATGGTGCGTTTTGAAGCCGGAAGTGATGGCATGCACGCTCCCGTTTCTCGGAGATCCGAGAAATATCTCAGAGCAGCCCAGAGTATCCCGAGTTTCTGATTCAAGACGGCTGCTCAGTGATATTTACATTTACATTTTTTTAACACTTTAGTGCTGTTAGAGTCAACTTCATAAGCTGTGTATACCAATCAGTGTTGTAGTCGATAGATGTGTTGCTACGGTCATGTTATACATGAAATACCGCATTACGTGTTGTTTATCTACTGGCAATGCTAAAGAATAGTTTGGTCCATGTTGCAAACAAATGACTAGTCGAGCCATAATTGTGCAGGATTTGCAACTCGAGCCGAAAAGTTCAGATAAAAAGTGTAGATGCGTTAGGTTAGGGTATGCCTAGTTTTAACCAGAGTCCGAGTTCTAGCTTCTGTGGCAAATGGAATGTATCCGACTCAGTTTTCCCTGAGTTTTTGGCGGATGTGACGTAATCTCAGCAACCAAAACTTGGATCCCAAGGCAAATGGAATGCACAGGATCCCAATCTCAGATGGGGAGAAAGTTTGGTGGGTTGGTTTGGCTTTTGCTTTGTCCCAGAACAAAATTCTCTTGTGGAATACATGGCCACATACGACATATACATACATACATATATATGTAAATATATATATAGCTTTTGAACACTTCGGTATTGTGAAAGCCCAAACGTGACAGAGGCTGGGAGCCTCGGATTAAGCAGTGGCTGTGGATGTGCCATGAGTCTTACATGTTCACAAATCCTTAAGCTAAGTTTAAAACGTGAACTGGATCATCTATGCCCACTACATTTCTATGCAATAAATTGCTCTGGAATATTTTCAGTGTAAAAAAATCGGCAGGATGTTCTGAGCAACAGGAGCCACACTGGGAACAACCCAGGATATGGCACCAACCCACTGCAGATGTGTCATTTCCAAAATATTTATATTTATAGGTATGTAGGTCTTCTTTAATTAGTACAGTAGACCACATCTGTTAGGTAGTTAGTAGGCCTAAAGCACAGAAAAGGCCAGATCAAATATCTCCAAATTAACCAGAAAGACCAGTTAAGTATGCTTCTATAAAAACCTAGATAGCCACAATACCATGAAAAAATAAGAAATTTAAGTGTGGAAAAATAGATAAAAATAAGGACACAATTAAGTAATTAATTCGTTATAGGACCCAAACTATGGAAGTTTTAGAGTTATCTTTAATGGGCGAGATGATGGCTTGTGGGGGAAAAAATTAGCAACCCAGAATAGCTTCAACTTTCATGTTTCACATTTTGGGTATCGCTCTAAAGTAGAAATTCAAACAAAGGCAAAGTTTTAACCGAAGTGGTGGGTGCAGAAGGTTCCGGAGCTTGCTGTGACTTTGCTGCTTGGACTTGCTAGGCTGTCCGCGTCCTCCCAGTCCTGTCCTACCCCAGAAGATGGAGAGAAACAGCAGAGAGCCACCCCCTTTCTATTTTTTTCCGTCTCTCTCACTCATACCCTCCCAGGCCATTAGGGGAGTGCTATACTGACAGTTTATAGTCCTACTGACGTGAAAAGATCCACCACGGCACTCTCTAGTGTCCGATCCCTCTCATTTTTTTTCTCACCATATAGATCCTGACTGTCAAGAGCACAGATCGGCACTTTTTTAAATGGAAGGTTACATTCCCATAAAGCCATAGTTACAAGCAGCATCCGAGCAGCCGCGATTGGCTAATCAGAGCCGCCATTACTTAGGGTTAGGATTACTCTAGCGGTTACACGCGGACGTGGCGTGGATGCCCGGGTCGGACCGGGGTTTTGGGCTCTCGCGTGCGTCTGACTTATTTTAGCACGTCGCCGCTGCAGAGACGCCGTTTCCATGGCTGCAGCGTGCCAAGCCGGGCGCGTCGCGCAAAAAGGGGCAAGCTAGCAGCATCTAGTGAGAGAAAGAGACAAAAGCAGACTCTGCGTTCCACCGCCACCCCCACAGCTCCCTCCCTCGCTCCCCCTTGGTCTCCTCGCTCCCCCTGACACTCCCCCCCTCCGCAAACGCATGCCCCCCTTCCGTGTGAGGGTTACAGCAGAGCAGGCTCCTCACTCTCCATCTCTCTCTACCCCACGCTCGCTCGTCCCAACCCGCTAAACGGGGCAGGAAAGCAGTCCTGCTCAACATTTCACTGGTGTTTAAATAGCGCATCCCTAAGTCTCCCATAAACCCCAGCATATAGACTAACAATCACTTTCCCGAAAATCCAGTTTAACTGAAAAACTAGAGCGTGGCTGTCGGATAGCCGGTTTAAATCCCCGTCCGGGTGTTATAATGTTACAGAAATTCTCCTTAGGTCGGTGTGAAGAATCGCTCCTCAGATGAACTTAACGGATAGCCAGCTGTCATCAGTTATAATTGAGTTATTTGTGTGTGTGATTTGTATTATGGCCCAAAACTCATTCAAGTGTGACTCTCATGATAGATGTGCTTTTCTACCCATCGTAGCATGTTTGGCTATATAACTGTCAGATTTTAATTGCTTGAATATGTGGGGTGGGTTGGTATCAGTGTCTTTACTTGTCTATATATGAGTAATTAAGGAAATCATTGGTTTATTTGAGGTTAATTCAGTTTGCTCTGTCAAGCCAATTAAGTATAAATTTTGGATAATGTTCTCGCAGCTTGATTTCTGAAAGGATGTTTAGTCGCTGAGTGGCAACTAGTTTCCTAATCGTCTGACAGAAACCGGCCCGGATACTTATAAATAGTTAACAGGGAGTTTGTTACTGTGAGTAATAATGAAACAAAAACAAAAAAAAATAGCGGCTATTTGAGAACACTCTTAACGTTAAAATTAAACACACTTTCCCACTTCATCACAGCATTTGTTGGAGTGCATGAAGATTGTACATCGAGCGACCCAAGGAGACATAAATCTTTCCAGGCGTGGCAACTGAAAATGCAGGCCGATTCTCACTCCTAACCCATTTCGGGAAAGCTTGGTCCATTGTGCATGGCTGCTCCATTTTCGATGTGGCACGGAGAATCTCAGAGGGACGGTGTCCAGACAGAAAGCCAGGGAGATAAAAACTGAGTTATTTTGTTTGCTATTCCGTGCTTCAATCTACCGATGGATGAGCGGACACCAGGAAGATAGCAGGGGCAGAGGCGGGTCACAAACACGCACACATGCTGTTTGAGTTTTTCAGGACTCATGGGGACTTCCCATTGACTCCATTTTTAATGCAATAAACGAATTGTAACTCCACCCCGGCAGAACTCAACAACAGATGAAAGGTGATAAGAAGCTTTGGGACATTTTGGGACTGCTGCCCTCTTAAAAAAGGAGCTTTGGGAATGGAGGTGGGGGTAGTGGTGGGGGGTGCCAAGCTTAGAAGCATCTCACGACTCCACAGGTCCCCAGAAGGTCAGTTTTTCAGTCTACACAACATAAAGGAAAAGAAAATACACACACAGGTGCACATAATGCCTGTGCTTTTCCAACCTCCTCCGCGCAATAACTTAGCCAGGTTCAGCACGTTCTTGTCCAAGAGTGATCTCCTTCCGTAGTTATGGGCAGAAGTTCTCAAGAGATCTCAGACATGGAGTGTCATTCCTTCAGTGGGGCAGTGAGGACCCATTCTGGCCTTCACTTTAAGTCTTCACCCCCTTTCTCCACAAAACACACAAGCAAACCAACACATTTACAGTAGTAAGGCCTGGTCCCAGTCCTTTACAGCTCTATTGGTCATTTTGTCCCTTATTTTGAATTCCCAGCTGTGTAATTTGCCACGTTAACTTAGCCTATAATCTTTCATTCCTACCTCTGGTCCACGTAGGACAAATGCGGGTTAACGGAAGACAGATCCGTCCTTGCTACTGCAGATGGCGAGGTCTAAATTGGGCCACAACTCTTCCAGATGTACTCGCATTTTTTTGTTTCCAGATTTGGAGACTGGATCCCACCACAGATTTTGAAAAACGAAATTAAACCAAATGGTCTATGCTTTGATTAAGAGGGTAGGAAATGGCAATGAGTTACAGCCACTGATGTGTTTATACAGAGATTTGTGGTGATATTTGCTGAACAGTGCTCCCCACAGTCCTGTCGTGCAGACATGGTCATAGGTGGTATAGATACATAGGCATCCAGAAGCACTTGGACACACAGATTGGTAGTGCTCAGCAGACCAGAGAGCCTGTCTGTGCCCGTCTATAAAGACAAGTGTAACTCACATTGAATCACTACCCTGCATGTATGTATTACAGACAGAGACACAACTGCAGGGAAATCCAGGCTTGTCCATCCAAAGACCTTGAAGTCAAAGAAAAGCTCATGCTATTGTTAGAATTGAAGACAAATACAAAAAATATTTAGACACTTGTATCTAAAACAGACGGTGAGAATATTTTTGTTTTCCCAAGAGTAAGCAAACATCTTACAAGCAAGCATCTTACTACAAAGAACGCAAAATGAAATCTTGACTTGGCTGGCTTCAAGACTTTGCCGAACTTCTTGAAATAACTTCGCGACAATGGATCCAGTTGCCAACTGAGAGAATTAGGAACACCATCACAGTGAGAAATTAAAACATAGCAAAAGATGTTGTGGCACTCCAAGCTGCAGAACTTGGACAGCTTTAGTAGAACATTTAGTTAGTATAAACTGAATTAGCTGCCCACTGCTATGTCACAATGTCATATATGGGTTAAATGCAGAAGACACATTTTGTGGTTGTACACTGTGTGTTGTGGTGCATTAACAATGGCAATTAGCCACTTTTATTGATAAAATCCAAGCGCTCAGATATGAAAGCTGAAGAACATGGTTGTCATGGCGTGGAGTTTGGACAGCTCGACCTTGCAGATGTCGTTTTGCTTTTGACGAGACAACCGTCTGCCTCCCCAGGGAAGATGCCCCGCCAGACCAATGCTCTTGGCCTTCATGCACGGCAGCCACCGGAGACAATCACCAGCCTGCCACTACACAGTGCCCATCTGCTGCCCTCATGCAGGTTTTTTGACCAATCAGCCTCCTCATTCTACTGTTGGTGGTCTTTGACAACATGAGTACAGCCAACCATTAAACACTAACAATGAGCGATCCAACATCACAGGTTGGTCTGCGATGGTCTGTGCAAAGGGCAGTCTCAACAAGACAAGTGCAAAGTGTCCCTATTTTTCACCAAATCTTATCCATCACCCGTAAAACGATATAGCACATCTGACGTAATACAAGAGTTGAGTGTAAAAGTCATTTAATGTAGTGTTGCACATTAGTCACTAACTGACAAAGAACCATGAAGCCACCAGCAGGGCCTCAAACTCTGAGAAGGATTACTCAACCTGATACTAAAGCGATAGTCACAAAGTAAGGAATATGTGTAAAGCCTGGATGTGTCCACACATGCTCTGCAGATGTAGGCCTGCTCGGGCTGCATAACGGATCTCAGCGTGTGCCCTCCTCATACGCCGATGATGGAATCGGCTCTGCTCGTGGGCTCTAAGCAGCTTCCCAGGGACCCTGGGTGCAAACAAAAAAACTCACCCAATTAACGACGACCCCTCCAAGCGTGAGCCTCCCCGTAAAAGGGAACCACGAGGCCGAGTGCCAAAACCAAATTACCGCCAACGACGGCAAACGTGAGCCTCAGATTTCAAGTAAAAAAAAAAAAATTAAAAAAATACCCAGACAGCAAATTCGCAGCACTTCAGCCGCCAGCAGAAGATGGAAAGAAGAATGTTTGATCTTGTCCTCCTGCTGTCAGTGTGTGTCCTTCTCTTACTCCCCTGAAGCACAAACAAGCATATCTTTCTCTGGATTGGGTGATACTTGCAATACCCCCCAACACATACAAACATATACACATACCAACCTCTGATCACTGGATTCCCTGCTGAAGAGCTTCTTTGGGCCAGCATTAGTCCATAGTAATGGTGACGAACTGGGCTTCCTGCAGACCACAACTATGGTGCCGGTGTCAGCACAATTTCTGAACACAGGATCTTTAAATATTTGAGGAACCATATCAAAGACCATTAGGCTGTGTGGAATTCCCTCTAAATATACTGCTGTTGAATCTGTGTCACTTACAGAACTCTTACAAAAGTGGCTTTAAATTTGTATAGTCAACACAAAATATTAAAAGGTATGAAAAAGAGCTAATAGGACAATTAACCTTGAGTAAAAAGTATTAAAACCACACATAACTACAAGGTTCATATGAATGAAAAAACTGAAATATTAATTCTGTATATCATTTTATTTGCATTACAAATTGGAGGCGCTAAAGCGGAATCAACAAAAACACTCAGATATATTTTCTTACTGGGGGTGTCTAGAAACATAAAATAATAAAATAAAATTACTATATCAGACTGCATAAGGGCACTTGACTTCCTGAAGGACTGGAACAGCCCTCCCTTCTGGGCACCTCTGCTCCTCATTACCAATTAGTCAATCTAGTTTTACAATTTCTACATGTAGCTGACATTCACCCAAAGCACCCATGAGCATCCATAAATTTATTGAATTAACGAGGAACAAGTCATGGGTTTGGGAGACAGCACCACCTTCATGGTATGTAGAGGTCTGACCAACTGTGAACAAACTGCTCTCTAAAACAACTGAAGAAATTATGAGCACACCAATATTAAGATCTCCTCAATCCTGCTGATCATTTTCTGATGACAATTCCTTTAGACAGTTGTATACACAGAAAGTGTGTGAGAGCTATTTCATACTTATTTTTACTGCATCAGGTATGTCCTTCAATTCTAAAAGTTGGTATTGTTGCAGTCCATTTCAAGTGAAAAACGACAGGGGTCTTTAAACATTTTTTTCTTCTTTCTTTGGAAAACATTACACCTTCTGTCTTTTAAGATTACGGATGCTGGGCTTACACATAATTTTGCTCTGAAAAAAAAATGTACCATAAGGTGATAACTACTACAGTGCACCAGTACTACCAAAAGTATCCCTTAAATAATTAGGTACAATTCTGTACTGAAAACCTGCACACATCATATACCCGCTTATGAAATCAGGTTTAGGCACTAAAACGCAACGATTAATCAAACTGATCATTTCAGACTGTCACGTGGCTCAGCGTATAACAAGTGGACAACTTGCGAGCCTCTCTGGATTATAAAAGCATGCTAGTTGTGCACCACCTCGAATAGCAGTAAATGTAAACTAAATACAAAATTACAAATATGCAGTTGTTGGCATAAACACTAA